>JBAPGN010000632.1:0-24972 GCA_037355405.1 Vitis amurensis | reverse complement strand
CCCTCAAAGTAGGATGTAGTGCGCTATAGTCTCTACTAAATTGACCAAATCCATGAATTGAATGTGGACAACTCATCTACTTACAAGAAACCCATGACTTATATCCTTTATGCAACTCTTAATACACCTAAGTCATATACAATGTAAGAGATGTTGGTTGAATCTTCAAATCAATGTCAATGAGTAAAAAGGATAGCACAAGGATAGTCAAGTCTAACTTTGTTACACCATGTCTTGCTTTTAGAGGCTCAATCCCAACATAAACAACACTATTGGAGATACTTTTTGGAGTTGCCCCTGATTCCTTCATCTCTTTCTTTGTCTTCCACTTTGTTCTTGGTAATCTTCCACATAGTCTTACATACTTAAAGAAAAGATACTCTTGTAGTCTTTAAAGCAAGAAAAAGTGATAGATCAACCCTTCATCGAGCATATCAACTTGTATATGCAAGTCTAGGCAAGCTTTTCTTAAAACCCTAAATATAAGGATGCATGCAATATTGTTATCATCTGCTATGTTTTTTTTTTATTAAATTCCAATATAAACCCCTCCCATAAGTTACAAACAAAGAAGGAAGTTTGCGCCTTATGACCTTCCTCACTGAGAGGGCCCATTGGTCAAGATTAGATTTTTTGTTCCATCGATCATATGAAAATTCAATCAATACTTTACTTGAATATTTATTTTGAACCCAAAAACTAGGTTTAGAATTAAATGAGTATCCCTTCTTGTCTTCTATCAACCCTTGTATTTATGGGATCAAATAAGATCATTACTAATTAATTCCTCATATGCTAAGCATTAATAATATTAAGAAGCATCCAATAAACTAGAATCAAGACAAAAGCAAGATAAGATCTTTAAAAAATCTAGGTATCAAATCTAAAGCATTTTCATACATTAAAAACATGTCACCATCAAGACACAGAACAATCCTAAAATTAAGCCTAAAATACCCTTCTTTAGTTAAAGAAATTAGCTACTAAAACATCACATCATTACATCCATGTTGACAATTGCAAAATAGCTATAAAGTTTAAATAAAAATATAGAATGTATTCAATCTAAATTAAAACTTGGAAAAGATTAGATCTTTAACAATGAAATCATGTATACACATGGAAAACAAAGATACTGAAAGTGCTAAGGCAAATGAAGCTGAATGAAGAATTAAAAATTTGCTGAAAACTCTAAAAGCTTAAATGGGAATAAATGTTATTGAAAATTTGAACTGAAATTTTTGAGATTGTATGCATCCAAAGCTCCTAAAGAGATGACTGAAAGGCCTCTTTTCAGCCCCAAAATGTCACTTAAATTTGGTTAAAATTGACTCTAAAGTCCCAACACATGGCAAAATTGCAAGCATCAATTAGGCTTAATTTAGCCCCAAATGTGAACCAACTAAATTTGGGCTTTAGGACATCTGCATGAGGTTCATCTACAAAGTGTAATGTTAACAAATTTTGCACTAATGTTTGTCCAGTGGGGCAACCCCAATGGAAATCATATTGCGAAACCTAAAAGAGATATTTTAAGCTTTATTCTACTCAATGTTTGCTCAAGGTGGGTCCATGAATGCAAGGTGAGCAGATTAGCATTTTCCTTGCTTCTTTATCTTTTCATGACTCCATAGACATGTGACTTTCCAAGTACTCTTATTTTATCCTACAAAATATCACCAAAAAGCATAGAAAATATTAGAAAGTAGAAAGCAAATAATTAAAGAATAACATAAATTTAAGCTAATAAGAACCAAAAATGCTTTGAAAGGCTTTGAAATATAAGGAGTGGGAAGCATTTTTTTAGTGTTAACAATGAACTTCTTCTCGAGACTATTGGTTGGAACTCTCCATGGCTGTAGATACATGTTCAAAGAATGCTTAGCATCATTTTCAATCCCTACCTATGGGCTCTTCACTAGAAATGATCAAGGCAACAATACCCTATGTAGCTTATATTAGACAACATAGACTCCACCAATGATATGGTCACACCATTGGGAGGGGTGTGGCGTTGGGAAAGGGCATGGTTGGGGCTATTCTTCACCACTTTTATATTGGGATTTCGTTTAATCATTTCTTTTTCTATTCTCCAATACTATTATTCTAAACTCTCTTTTTTTCTCTTAACCATAGCTATCTCTACATCTGCAACCCAAGTACCAAGAATTGGTTGGGTATCTAATTCTCCTTATCCTTTTAAGTCTTCTTCTTTTTCTCAAATGTGGTTTTTCACTTTTACTAGTTAGCATAGCATCCTAGCAATCGAACATGTACCTTCCTTGAATCAAAACAAAATTATATGCTTGTTTATACATAATCTTAAAAATTAAATGTATAGTATTAGCAATGAAGTGTTCAGCATAAGAAATAGTACGCATGTAGACTCTGTAGGGATACTTGGATCTCTCCGTTCCTTATACCCAAATTAGGTTAGGTGCATGCAAAACTTTTCTAGGCTTTTCTAAATCCTATGCATAGCATAAACAAGCATAATTTTAAACAACGGATTTAGATATTAATGCTAGAAAACATTATCTTTGATTTGGACGTTCCTAAATCGATTCCTTTTGATAAAAAGTATATTTATAGTTGCAGAAAGTCTTGTAAACCCACAATCTCTACCCAATGGCTCTCAACAATCAACCAATGAGGGGAAAGAGAGGATGAAGGCTATGACTCTCTCTTTCTTTAAAGGTGGAAGATGAAGTTATGAAAACCTCAACCCCGGATTCCTAACTTAGCTTAAGTGACTCAAGTCTGTTGTAGGCTTGAGTCACTTAATCTAACCAAAAATGAGTTTTAATTAATTAATTAAACTCATAGGGTCATCTAATTAATCAGATAGCCCAATCCTGAAACTTTGTTCACTTACCTTTGTGCAACCTTACATAATTATCAAAACACTCTTATGCACAAAAGTGGACCTAAGGCTAATCCAAACCCCATAAACCGTATCAAGGTATATGAGTTCGAACAGAGACCACTAGGACCATAAGATAGTACTAGAACCCTTAGAATCTAAATCTGCAGTTGATTCAACATTTGACTATAGAAAATTAACTACACTCTAGTACCCTATGTAGATAACAATGAGACATTATGTGCTCAGGTTTGTGACCTACTATCCATGGCGTTCAATCTCCCCATGAACTAGTGTCTATAGTCTAATAAGGTGAAAGTTATCAACCTTTCAAAACTACCTTTATTATCCTTGAGTTACAGATCCTCTTATTGTGTATTCAACTAACATGTCTTAACTCTCTAAAAATCTATGTCAAATTCCACTTAAATAACTATTATGATTATGACTTATATGAATACACTTCCTTAAGACCACCTAAGGGAACACCCTATCTCAATCGTATGAGATATCATGGTGTCTCTATTAAAATACTTATTGTTTCATCAATACTAACCCAATCCATGGGGAATGCTAAAGTCACTGCTAATTTTAGTACAAGTTCAATATTCTCTCAATGTTGAGACACAACACAATGAAGTGGTTTGGTGTAGTTATGATAACTTGATAATCTTATGTCATGACTCACTATGCAGGTCATTTCCAACGTGTAACCATATACACTAGTGCATTCACCATAAAAAAAACTCATATTGATGGCCTTAATCATCCCTCCAATTAAGAGGTAATGCACTACAACCTCTAATGAGTTTACTAGACTCATAAACTAGTTATGAATAAGTAATCTATTTATAAGAAACTCATGACTTGGATCTTCCATACAACTCCTAATGCACCCAAGTGACGCACAATGTAAGAGATACAGGTCAAAATGTTTACAAGGTACAATGCATGGAATTATGATAAATAAAAGTGAAAATTAATTAATAAATAATAAATTTCAAAAGTCTATTATATTATGTTATGCTTTTAAAAGTTCTATTTTAATAGACTTTAGTGCTTGGAAGTTGATAAGAACTACCCTTGTTTAGTTTCATTAACAAGTCATGCTTTTAATAGGGGAGTTATTTATTGGCTAACAATACATTAAGATCTTCATAACCAAAACAAGCACATTCTCTTCTTAGATTTGGAAACGCCTATAGCATTCCACCACCATCATCATAAACATTTCCATATACATAATCTTGAGGATCAGGAACAAATCTCCATGATTTAGTTTTCATATCTAAAAAGAGAACGTGTTTGTTTTGGTTATAAGAGTTTGATCTACAATCTAGTAATAATCAATTGCCCTACTAGAAGCATGACTTGTCTACGAAACTAAACAAGGGAAATTTCTTATTTGCCTCTAGGTAACAAAGTGTACCACACATAATTTCAAGATTATGTATAAATAAGCATAGAATTTTGTTTTAATTCAAAGAAGGTGTGTGTTCAATTGCTAGAATATTATACTAACTAGTAAAAGTGAAATACCAATTTAAGGAAAAGAATTTGAGGACTTGAAAAAGTAAGGAAATTTGGATACCACAATAATTCTTAGGCAATTGGATTGTAGAAGTGGAAAAAGTCATGATTAAGAGAAAAAAAAAAATGAGTTCGCAGTAAACATACAAGACAATAGAAAAAGAAGTCATTAAAAAATTCCCATATGAAGTGGTTAAGAATAGCTCCAACCATGCTCGTAATGGTGACATATACCTAGTGGAGTATGTCTAAGGTAAGCCAACATAGGGTGTTACCTCGAGCGTTGTTGGTGAAGTGTCTGCCAGTAGAGATTGTAAATGATACTAAGTCATTCTCTACACACCATCGACAACCATGGAGAAGTCTAATGACTAAACTTGATAAGAAGTTGATCCTCACATTCCTATATAGATTTCTACTAGCGATGATCTTTTGCACATTGGATCCTTTTTTTTCTTTTTTCTCTTCTTTTGTCTTGTTGTTTGTTGTAAAGGATCAAAGATTGTACAAATGCCTAATTTTGAGCAACGAGACCTACAATGCCATATTATATACTCATAAACTCCAATTTTGTTCCATTTAAGGTAATTTTTATTACTATACATGGACAACAATTACAACAAAAATGAAAGTACATTTTGATGGTAAAATGAGTTGTTAGATAGTTTAGTACCCTAATTTGATTCTTGTTAAGGTAATGTTTATCACTATATATTAACAATTATTATAATAGAAATGAAGATATGTTTTAATAGTAAAATAAAAAATAATAGCAATAATATTTTTCTTTTTCTAAAGTATAAAATTATGAAATTTTGAGAATTATTTTAACATGAGACATTTTTAATCATCTGCTCTAACTCCACTTTTTTCACAATTCTGGTTCCTAGTGTTTAGACAAGACGAGATGAAGAAGAAACCGCCAATTAGTTTTTCTACGATGTTTTTCCTTTTTTCTTTTATTGTTTCTAACTCTCTTTTTCTTTTTTCTTTTTTCTTTTTTTTTCTGGCTTCTTCACGAAGATTTCTTCTGATTTTGAAGTTTTTCTTTTCTTTTCTTTTCTTTTTTTATTTAATGGGGTTTTCTTTCTATTGAACTACAAATTTTCCTAAAAGCTTAAGCTTGCAGGATTTAAGTTCAATACGCATATCATGCTCCTTAATATCCTCCCCCATGTGCGGCCCCATACCCACACGTGGAGAGATCCCATAGAATTGCAAATTGGGGAGAGAGATACCAAAAGAATTGCAAATTAAGGGGGAGAGATACCAAAGATTGGAAAGAGGGTAAGAAGAAACAACACCTCCAATTTTATGTTAGCTCAAGACAAGTGAGAGTTGGGTATGTTTTTAGCAACCTCGAGCATTAAAGTGTCATGTTGGTAAAGATAAATGCTAGAAGACAACAACACATGGTCTACTTCATCAACAAGATGTTTTTACTTTTTAGATGTTGAAGCTCATTATTTAAGATTTTAAAAAATTGTTCTACTCTTCCACCTAAAACTAAAAAGCTTTAACCCTATTTTCAATGTCACGTCATCGA
Source organism: Vitis amurensis (assembly GCA_037355405.1). Lineage (NCBI taxonomy): Eukaryota > Viridiplantae > Streptophyta > Magnoliopsida > Vitales > Vitaceae > Vitis > Vitis amurensis. The sequence goes on along the minus strand of JBAPGN010000632.1, from coordinate 19,033 downwards.
TATTTTGACTAAGCAACTGATTCATACCATTATCGACAATCCAAATCCCTCAGGTTGTCTTGTCAAATGGATTAAGTCATATACATTCTTAAAACGACAAGTGCTAGTTGACTTCAATGTGGAATTAGCCTCAACCAATAAAACATCCATAGATGCACTAATTGGAAAAGCTAATTGCCCAGGGTGGTGGTCTCTCTACATACAAATGCCTCTTCTCATTATTTGATGAGCTCACTCCTTAGTTGTTGACATACATAACTTGTTCTTTCAAATTTCTCACAAACATTTTTTTTTTTTTTTGATAGGCAAAAACAGAAGCTATATTAAAGAAGGCCAAAAGGCCGCACCGCATACAAAAGGTATACTAAGCAGCCCCAAGGCCACAGGACCAATAGAAAGAAACCCCTCACCAACCCTTAAGGGACCGCTATCCACTCCAAGAAGCCTAGAAGCGAAGAGGACTCCTCTCCCCTATACAGCTTAGCCCAACTCCACAAATTACATACAAAAGAGTTCTTGAGAACCTGAATAGCCAAAAAACCCCCTCTAAAAGCTAACCTATTTCTTTCCTTCCATACCGTCCAAAAAATACAAAGCGGAATGGACTTCCATATTTTCTTCCTTTTTTTACCCACAAAAGAACCCTGCCAACAAAACAACGCCTCTTTGACCCTCTCTGGAAACACCCACTGGACCCCGAACAAGGCAAAGGCGATTTCCCAAAGGGTCCTAACCACTGTACAGTGTAAAAGAATGTGATTTACATTTTCCTCCTCACAACCACACAAAAAGCAACAATTTGGAAGCTGCCACCCACGCACTTGCAGCCTATCCAATGTGAGAATTTTTTCCCAAGTAGCCTCCCACGCAAAGAAAGCCACTTTTGAAGGGACCATATCCACCCAAATATTTTTTCCGGGAAAAACAAGAGGATTAGGGGCTGCCACCAGATTATAAGCCCCCCGGATCCGAAAACTATCAGAAACTCCCCCTTTCCAAAGCACTGAGTCCTCCTCAGGGGTTACTCTAATGTCCCTTAGCAGAAACAGCAGATCCTCAATCAGCCCCAGCTCCCAGTCATTAGAATCTCTAACCAAACTAAGATTCCACCCTCCTTGGCCAAGCCTTGGGTCCCACACCTCATCCACCAAAGCATTTCTGCATGCTGCCAAGGCGAAAATCTAAGGAAACACTTGGGACAGCGCTTCATTACCGCACCAATGATCAGTCCAAAACCTAACCTTATTCCCCCTCCCCACCTTGAACTTCATGTTGTTCCAGCACCAGCCCATTTCCTTTAAAATCTCCTTCCAAACTCCCACTCCAAAAGGCCCCCGGGCTTCCTTGGATTTCCAGCCCCCGCCCTCCAACCCATGCTTCACCCCAATGACCTTCTTCCACAAGACATCCTTCTCTACAGCAAAACGCCAAATCCACTTGCCCAATAAGGCCTTGTTCAAAGACCCCATCCTCCTTATGCCAAGGCCCCCCTTATCCTTTTGCGTACACACCACCTTCCAATTGACTAAATGGATTTTCCTACCCGTGTTTCCCCCTCCCCAAAGAAAATCTCTTTGAAGTTTCTCCAGCCTTTTAACCACAGACTTGGGCATTCTAAAGATGGACATTTGATAGATAGGAATGCTAGCTAGGGTACTTTTTATCAGGGTGATTCTCCCGCCCTTTGACAAGTATTGTCTTTTCCAACGGGCGAGTCTTCTCCTCATTCTTTCCTCCACCCCATCCCACATGGGCAAGGCCTTGTGCCGAGCCCCAAGAGGCAGCCCCAAGTATTTAACCGGGAGACTTCCAATTCTGCAGCCTAACTCCACCGCCATTTCCTCAACATTATCAATCTCCCCTACTGGTATCAGCTCACTCTTGGCCAGATTAATCCTTAACCCAGAAGCCGCTTCGAACCACGCCAAAATCCATCCAAGATGTGTTAATTGATCCTTGCTGGCCTCGCAGAAGATAATAGTGTCGTCTGCAAAGAGCAAATGAGACACCATTATCTCTTCCTCCCCTCTGCCTCTAAGCCTACAACCAGAGATGTAGTTCCCCTGCACTGCCCGCCTTATGAGTGCACTCAGCACTTCCATGCCCAAGATGAAAAGATAAGGAGAAATTGGGTCTCCTTGACGCAAACCCTTAGAGCTGGGAAAGAACCCTGCTGGAGCCCCGTTAATAAGGACGGAAAACTTTGCCGTTGAAAAACACCACCACATCCAATCCATCCAACGTGAACCAAATCCCATCTTCCTTAAGACCTTCATAAGAAAGCTCCAGCTGATGCTGTCATAGGCTTTCTCAATATCCAGCTTACACACCAGCCCCTTTTCTTTCCTCTTTTGCCAATAATCAACCACCTCATTAGCTATAAGAGAGGCATCTAGAATTTGTCTCCTCCTTACAAACGCATTCTGATCAACCGAGACCACCTTGTCTAACACCATTTTCAGCCTATTGGCCAACACTTTAGCCATAAGCTTGTACAGCCCCCCTAACAAGCTGATAGGCCGAAACTCCCCTAGGTCCTCAGCCCCGCCTTTTTTGGGATGATGACCAAGAAAGTGGCGTTCAGGCTTTTTGCGAAAGACTTCTGATCATATAGTTCCTTGAACAGCTCAAGTATCTCCTCCTTAGCAAAATCCCAACAAGCTTGCCAAAAGGCCACAGTGAACCCATCCGGGCCTGGGGCCTTATCGCCATTCATCTCCATCAGAGCAGCGAAAATTTCTTCTTCAGTAAAGGGGACCTCCAAAGCTTCAGCTTCACTGTGATCAAGACTTTTAAGATGCAACCCCCCTAGGTCAGCTCTCCACCCTGGTTCTTCCCTTAGTTGCTGCTGGAAAGCCTTGACAATCCCCTCCCTCACCTCCTGCTCCTCCAACAATTCCTCCCCATTTATTATAATTCTATCCAAAAAATTATTTCTCCAATGGGCACTAGCCATCTTGTGGAAAAACCCAGTGTTCTTATCCCCTTCTCTAAGCCACAGCTCCCGAGACATTTGTCTCCAATGGGCTTCTTCTAAAAGAACCCACTTCTTGAAGTTCTCCTTGGCCTCGTTTTTCATATCCATTTCCCTTTCTGACAGGTCCCTGCCACTTTCCACCCTGTCCCAAAACTCAATTTGCCGAAGGGCTAAGCTTTTATTCACTTCCACTCTACCAAAAACATCCCTGTTCCAGACTTTAATTTTCTCCTTCATCACCTTCATTTTAGCAGCCAGTCTAAAACTAGCCCTGCCTACTCTTTCCCCTCCTTGCCACCATTCCCGAAGGAGCTCCTTAAACCTCTCCACCTTGAGCCACATATTTTCAAACCTGAATGGAGAGGGTCCCCGGCTCATCCCTCCCCCCTTCAACAAAATAGGGAAGTGATCAGAGGTAGGCCTAGGGAGCCTACACTGAACAGCCCCCCTGAAGATATCTAACCAACCCTGGGATACCAGGAATCGATCCAATCTCGCCCAAGTCTGATTATTCCTTCCTCCACTCCAAGAATACACGCCCCCCTGCAAGGGGAGATCAATGAGGGCAAGGTCATCCACAACCTGAGCAAACCTACGCATTGCTCCATTAAGGCTACCCTGCCTGCTCCGATCCCTTTGGGATAAAGTGACATTGAAGTCCCCCCCTATGCACCAAGGCTCATCCCAAATTCCCCTTATTGCACCTAATTCCTCCCATAACAACTCCCTCTCCTTTCTATTACACGGCCCATAAACACCAGTAAAAACCCAAACCACATCATTTTCAACAGTCTTCAACTTACACGATATAGAATAATTACCCACCTCCAAATCCAAAAGCTCCAGAGATCTCTTATCCCAGCAAACCAATATACCACCCGCTGAGCCTTGGGCTCCCATAGCCCCCCAATCAAGGAACCTCCCAGAGCCGAGACTCCTCACCACCCCCTCAGTCATAGTCTGAATTTTCGTCTCCTGAATGCAAACTAAATCCGCCCTTTGACTCCTAATCATAGCCTTGATCACTTTCCTTTTAGAGCTATCGTTAGCTCCCCGCACATTCCAACTCACCAGCTTTATCTTCATAAATCATCTGGAGACTGGCCCCCTCTTCCTTGAACAATGCCTTTCTGCTTCCTTCCCCCATCATAGTTAATGGTACACTCAAGCCTCTTCAGCTCCCTCTCAAATTTCGAATTTTCTAATAGAGACTTGCGGTGCACTTTTTCCCTTCTTTCTCTAATTTTAACCATAAAATCCAATATTTCCTTTTCTAAGCCCGCTGTAGGGAACCCCAGGAACTGGCTGAACCTTGCCAACTCGCTCTCTTCCCAACTGGCCTCCCTCCAGTCCCTAATTTCTGGAACCGTCTCTCCAACAAGGCAAAGGTCCTGTCCACTAGCTCCCAACGCACCATTACTATCTTCCCCCATGTCCCAGCGATCCATGGGCTTCATTGCTGCAGACGTCCTTTCACCCATTCTCCGGTCCATAATTACCCTCTGGGATGCATCCAGACCCACCCCAGAACGGTCGTAATACTCCCCCAGTGGAGTCCGACCAGAAAAATAAGAATAAGAAGGGGGAGAAAGAGGAACACACACCAACGGACCATAGTAATTAGGGGCAGTCCCATACCTCAAGGCTTCCTCCATTAAGGCGTCATCTGTCATCGAGTTCTTCACCACCCTTTGCTCCTCATTCGAAGGCCTCCACAGCCCATTCATCACCGTTAGACACGACCAAGGCTGTTCAAGGCCCCCCTCAGAGCTTGGGCCTACCCCATTACAGAACCGGGCCCCCCTCACATGGGCCTCATCCTTATTACAGACCTGAGGCGAGCCCCGGCCTTGACTCCCCAGCCCATCCCCTCCTATCGACTTCTTCGCAGCCCGCCCATCGTCAGAAAGCAGCCCAATATGGATCAGCCCAGGATCGCAAGGAAGGGCCGAATCAGAGACTTCATGAGGCCCAATGGCCCACTGCTCCGCCAACCCACACGACTCATGGGGCCCATCCGACACCAGATCCGAGTCCGGACCCGCATTCAGACCCATCCCCGAAGACTGACCCCTCGTCCCATCATCAGGCTGCAGCCGGACCTCGAGGCTTGGGCCTCCTACCAACCCCCTCACTCGCCCCCCCGCGCGTGCATAGCCTTCACCCCCGTCCTCGCAGTCTGAGACCAGAATGCCTTTGCCCTTTTCCTCCCTTACCTTTCTCACAGTCGGCCTAAGTTCCCACCATAGGGAGAGCACATATCAGTGGTCCTCGGTTCGAATTTCCATTTCATTGGGGAGCCTCTCCTGCTTAATCTTCACCAAGATCCTCGCCCACTGCAAGTCTTCCAACATCTCCGTCTGGTGGTCGACATCGATGAAGCCCCCGCAAGCATCCCCTATACTCTTAAGGGTATCCCGCTCCCACATCGAGACTGGCAAACCCAGAACCCGCACCCAAGCCTCGCTCCTCTTGTTTCCTTCCTGCCAACACCCACACTCAGGCCTCCATTTTTGCAAACTGAGAGGAGACCCCCGGCACGAGAAACCCCCAATTTTTAGGGTTTTCTCTGCTTCGGCCAAAATCCCAAATTCTAAAAGGGCTTTCCCCTTTCCATTTTCGCAATTCCTAAGTTGCCCTTCAAACACCAAAATTTCGCCAATTTTGTCCCCCAATCTCTCAGATCTTCCCCTACCTCAAAGCTGGTGTCCCAGCTCCCCACCAGACAATGAGCCATCTTCCCCATACTCCGACTCAGTTCCCTCTTACCTAGCTCCACCCTCGCCACTGCTATCGCTTTCTCCTCAGAATACACCACTGCTTCCGCGTAGGATTTCCCCATCGATGACCTCAGGGGCGTCGCACCTTTTGCTTGTAGCCTCGTTTCCCTATCGTAACACCCCAGCCGGCGTAGCAACCCCGCCATTAATACCCAGCCATTTTTAGAGCCATTTCCCTTCGGGATAAAGATACTAAACCTTTTATTTCCCGTATCTGTAACCCCTAACCTAATAAACAACCCCCCCTTGTTTTGGTTACGCACCATAAGAAAGGACCTCCCACTGTCCTTCCACTGCTTTTCCCAAGTTCCGGTTCCTGCATTCCCAATACAAGCCTCCAACCCATCAATGAAGCATCCGATGCTATTTGGACCCAACCTGACCCACGAGGAGACTCCCCCTTTCCTTTCTACAATCAACACTTGTTCCTTACCTTTCTGCTCCCGTACCTCCACATCGAACCATTTCGATTCCACTCCGAAGCCTCCTTTCTTGGCCCTGCTCCTAACCCCCACGAAACCTTCACCTTCTACATCGCCCCTTACGTCGCCCTCATGCCCTTCTGGCACTCGCCGCTCCCCTCGCTCCCTTCCGTCGCTTTCGCCCTCTCTCACACTAACCCTCTCTCTCGCTCTCTCGCCCATTTTTAACAAACATCAAATGTAGTAAAGAGCTTTTTGGAAAGGAGTGAAAGTGTCAGATTTGATTCTTGACTTGTCTTGCTTTGACTCCCTAATTGTTGATCTAAGAATAATATTGGTGAATTCTCAATATTAGAAGGGCTACCAGCTTGTATATCTTGGATTTGAGCTTCTAAAGAATCAACCCTCTCCATAATCATATAAACGAAATCATTTCATTGTCAATTTATCAATTTTCTCCTAAAACTCCAACCACTTCACAATGTCATAGTACTACCCATAGGCTTTTATACCAAAGTAGATGTAGTATCTTAAAATTTCCAACACTAGAGAAGATTTTTCCTTGTTGTATGATGAGATAAAAAAAGACTTAAAAATCTTTTTTTTTTTTTAAAAAAAAAAAAAGAACAAAGAAAAGATAGATCATTGACAATTTTATCAAGGTTTCTAGGCAATCACACTTAAGGAGGACAATCACACCTTAAGAAGTTAGATAACTACTATATTCTCAATAAATTCTTTTTGTTAAGACTTGAAAGACTATATAGGCTTTCACAGACTCAAGAAATTCCATTTCCTAATTAAATTAGAAACTAAAACAAATAGAAATTTGACTAAAAGAACAACTATTAAACTATTTTTAATAAAATAGGAAAATAGACTCCAACTAAAACTATGAGACACTAAAACTATTAAATTTACTTTTCTAAATATTTTACCTTTTTCTTTCATAATTCTTCATAGGGTGCTTTATGTGTTGTTCCCCATCAGATAGACAACTATTAATACTCCATTTGGCCCTTGGAAGGATTTAAGGAAAATGTGAAGGAAAGAAAACAATATGGAAAATTTAAACTCAACAAATTTTTCTTACATGTTTCGCCAAATTTATTTTTCTTTTCTTTCTTCTAGATAAAGAATAAAGAACTTGAAATTTATATATCTTTAAATAATTTTAATCCTATATTATTTTCCTTCATACTTTGCATGCTAAATCAAGCAAAGAATTTGAAATTCATTTATACATTTTTTCTTTCCCCAACTATTTTTCATGATTGAATCTGGAAATTTTACAAATAAAACAGTTTTCATGTTGCAAGCTAAAGCCTCTAAAAGCAAATTTTCATAATCAACAAAACAATAAACAAATGGAAAAAAATATAGTTGATATTCCTCTGAATCATTCATAAGGAATGACATTGTGAAAGCTAGAAAAAAGAATTCTTTACCTTCTCTGACGACAAGAGGCCTTTCCAGGGAAAGTAAATCTGTAACAGTCTCATTATAAACCTCTAGAAAGAGAGGTGAACCATGCAATTTCCATCACAGCTCCTTTGCCTGATCTTGGTGAAGAGACCTTCTAATAGATTTACAGCCTGTGAAGCAAATGCACAGATATCAATTCATCAAATATTCAGAGAAGATGGTGGTTCAATGCAACAATCCAGTCCAACCAAAATCCAAAAAGAACCAGCAGAATCCCCTCAAAGGTAGCTCCTCATTGAAAATTTTCAGCTAGTAAGTTTGAAAAATAAAAAATACAGATGTGTGAATGATAAAAATAGAATAAAGCATGATCTACAAGATTAGTAGCCAAACAACTATTAGCAAGCAGCAACTCTCATGAGCGAAACAATATTGGCAATGTCATATCCTGGTCTTTTACATTGCAAAACTAAAAAAGTAGTAGTGTAATTAGCCAGAAAGCAATCCAGTCTGCTTAGAAACCCATGTTTCTTGTTTTACAATATATCAATATGCCCAGAGATGGGCAAACAGTACATGAGGATGAGGAGTCATAAGCAGTCCAGGAAATAATAGAATAACAAATACATACTGGGTATTCAGATATTAAATTGTTCAATGATGTGTGAACTACTTCTGGTTTACAATAAAACCATGATAATAATTTAGTAACTAACCAACAAAGATAAAGTACAATCTTGATAACATTAATGAATAGCCATCCACAGGTTTCTCTGCAGTCTTATAAAGGGGAAAATTAATGGTCCAAAAGAGCTTCAATGGACAAGATATGGATTTCCAGTTAAGATGGTGCAGCACTTTTCTTTTTGTTTTTATTCTTCTTATTCTTATTTCCATTTCTGACGGCTTTCGCTTCTTGCACAAGAGTTCTGGACATGGTGCAGACTTCCTCATCCTTCCTTGCTGGCTTAAACACCTTAGTGATTGAAGGGTCCAACACTTCACTCGAGCAATGCAGCAGAACACCCACCCTGGTTGCCTCATCCCAAAGCTCCCTACCTTTTCCAAAGTCGCCTGATCTACAAAGCTTTGGAATAAGCACATCATATACTGGTCCATAACCACCCAATGAGCTTCTCTTCATTCGCTCGAAACATCTCAAGAGCATAATTCACCCTCTCAACCCCACAGAGAACACCAATTAAATCATAATAAAACTTCCGATCCGGAACCAATCCCTCTTCAATCATTTCATCTACTATCTGGTTACCTTTCCCAAATCTCCCTGTCAAATATAGTACTCTTGCAACAAGATAATAGCTGACCCAATCAGGAGAACAACCCAACCTCTTCATCAAGTCAAGTATTCGACAGGATTCCTTAACTCTTCTAGTCCTACCTAAACAGGAGAGCAATATGTTGTAACTAATTGAGGTTGGGGTTATCCTATTGGATCTCATCTCCATCATCACATTTAATGCTTCGGGTACAAGACCTGAAGGATTAGATTTAAGATTTCGCTCACAAAGGCATCTAAGGAATGTGTTATAGCAAAATAAATCTGGCATAATTCCAACTGACTTCATCTCTTTGAGAATTCTTCGTGCTTCTTTCACATTCTTCTGCTCAGACCATCCGTAGAAAAGACTCCTATAAATGCAAGGCTTTACCCCCAAAATCTTATCCTTATGGTGTCTAACAACTCCTTCTGCTCTTCTGGCATGACCTTTAGAGCAAAGGGCATTAACAATTGCAGTAACTGTAACGCTATCATAGGAACACTTGAATTTCTCCAGGTTCTTGAAAAGACCCAAAGCATCATCTTCTCTCCCCAGACTGACCAATGTCTCAGCTACAATACCAAAAGTCTGAGCCTTCATCTCTCTACCCTCGTTACTGAGATCTGAAACCAAAATATCAATTGCCTTGAGGTCTTTCTTCTCCGCAAACACCTGAATTGCGTAATTAAAATCATCATCTTCCAATTTACAATTGAACTTCTTAGAAGACCACAAGAAGAACCTAAGAAGCCTTCTAGTGGGTGCCTCGTTTTTGCAAGTGTCAAGAATCTGGCTAATGAGAGATGACGTGAAAGAAGCATCAAGCCGATCAAGACTTGCTTCCAAATCATCTAAACTGCCGACTCCATTTGAAACAACATTGCAAAGCTCCTGCAGGACGGGCGATGGGCCCAGTGGCATTGTAGAGAAGAGAGTCAAGGGAAGGCGTCTTGGATTCTGAGTATTGATACTTTGCAGTGAGAAGCTTTTCCATTTTGATTTCAGTAACCACATGGTGTTCTTCTTCAAGGAAATTCATCAAACAGGTTTTCAACCATGGGAAATAGCTTCTAGAATAACAAACCCTTTCCTTCATCCAATCTGATTTTTATTTCAAAAACCTTCTACTACGTCTGCTCTGCATTAAACAACACATGAAACCCATTTACAATTATAAAATCATGATGAACAAAAAGGATTGAACAATTGTGCATATTGCAAGTACGTCCACGCAAACCCTAACCATGGAGGAATTCTTCAAGAACAAAAAACCGTTCCCAGCCTTCAAATTCAAAAACCAACTAATCCCAGTACAACAAAGCAGTCCACAATTTTACAATCAAGAGGAACCTAAATATACTTCTCAACTCCGTACCGTTAAGCATATTTATCGTTTAAGATCCTAGCACAACATAACATGATCGATTAAAAAATTGCCAGATGATAAATGAATCTCCAAATATCAATCTGAAATTATAAAGTTAGAACCAAAAGAAAGCCAAAAAAAAAAAAAAAAGAATTCGAATTCATCTATCAGACTCTGTTTCGTGTCTAACCTCCATGAAGAAGACCATCAGTTCGTGGAAAGCTCGGAGAAGAACACAAGAATCACCATTAGAGGATTACGCTCACCGCGAAAAACAAGAACCCGCTTCCACTACTGTAAGATTTCGATTTTCGCAGGTTGTCGAAAGGGAGAATATCCGATTGGCCTGCCCGGAACAGAAGAACAGAATACTAAAACGGTGTCGTTTCAGTTGACGTCAGTCGCTTTAAACTTTAAAGAACTGCGTCGTATCAAAATAGAGAAGTTTATACAAACAGCAAGATAATTGAAAACGGTGTCGTTTCAGTTGACGTAAGTCGCTTTAAACTTTAAAGAACTGCGTCGTATCAAAATAGATAATTGAATCTAATGTGTCTTTCCATGACATATATATATGAAAGCCTATTGAACCCAAAAGAATAATATCTAAATGGAAGGTTACATCCAGAGATGAATGAAGGTGTATCATCAATAAATTAAGGGAACCTTTGAAATGCCAAAATAAGCATTCTTGGCCCCATTAAAACCATTTGAGCAAAGAAATGGTGCATGAAGTGTTCGATTTTTTTTTCTATTCATAACTATATTTGTATAATAATTATGGAATTCCCGGTTCAATCAACAATGAATATATATATTCAATGAATCTTGTATATACAAGACTAAAATTATTAAGGGAAAGTTAAAAGGATTTTTTTTCATTTCCATAAACACAGAGTTACAACATTGCTAAGTGATAAGTAGTGATCAATGACATAAGTTGTTATAGCAAATTTCACAAACATTCAATGGTAAGGTCTTGAACATTTTCAAGGTTAAGGTATGGTTCGTAGAAAGTACTATAAACTGTCAACTTAGATTAGATGTTAAATTATGAAGTTTAAATCGATCTTGTTGCACTATATGGAGGATGATGGAGGATTGAGCTCTTATTTATTGAATGATGAGTTAATGCTATTACATTATAATCTTCTTGTGATTTAAGGTTTCATTAGCGAGAATTATATATGTAGCCTTAATCATGCGGAGAAGAACTTTCACCATCATCACTTTGCATCCTCATTTATTTGGTGGACTCTTGAATATTAATAGGTTCCTTGAATGTAGGGATTATATTGATCATCAAATCATATTAAAACTTCTTATCTTTCTTTTTTCCCGCTCACATGTGATTAAAGTAACATTAGGGGCTTAGAGATAGTTTGACATCCCTTGGAAATTCATTTTGTCCATTTTGTTTTTACATTGCATACGAGGTATTGCTTTGGTGGTGTAATATGGAGATATCAATAAAATCACTTTTTTTTTTTTTTTTTTATTTTCCTATTTTACAAGGAGTGATTGATTGAAACCCCATGTAAACCACAACTAGCTTGTTTTCAATTTTAGACCTAATTTTTCATGGATAAATCAACTCCTGCTTTTCTTCTCCATGTCATACCAATTTATTTATTTCCACTAAAGAAATTGATAGATCCATTGATTCAGTTAATAGGTTAAAACGATGTTTGATAAATCAATTTAATGATTTAATATTAATTAAGCACATAATATAAGTGAACATTTCTTCCCTGCACTTAGTAATGGTAGGCAACCTTTCTTTTTTGCCCTTCTTGTAACTTTTTTCCAAATGAAGAGCTAATAGAGTTACACTTTCTTAGTACATTGTTTTCCATTTATAAATAAAAGTAAATATGATTTAAAATCAATGAAGATAAATATTAGTTAAAAATAATAAAGGTAAATGAATCAATTTAATGATTTAAAATAAATTTTAATTTAACTTTATCAAACAACTTTAATATTTAAAGTAAAACAATTAGTAAATAAGCTTTAAATTAACAACTCAAAAAGAATTTAATTTAAAATCAATTAAAATTATTAAATAATAAGTATTAAATTTTATTAAACATCTTAATAAGAGAAACGAGATAGTACACAAAAAATATATAAAGAGAATAACAGGAGAGAGTATCTTAATTCCAAAAAATGAAGGGTCCTACTGTGATGAAGAAATAATGCAAGACAATGGAAGTAACATGTAAGCTCAAATTGGAATGAAGTCAATCACTTGATCATAATTGGAAGCCCCTTACATGTATTCAGACAAAACTGCAATTGCCTTTACTTTGAATAAAACAGGCACTTCACAAGCTCCCCCACAATCTGCATATCATTAAGAATGCACCATGACTTCACAAAAGAAAGCTTTATACACAGTCAAGCAAATGCATTCACTTCAGTATATGTTTTTTCTTTGTGGGGCAGTGAGGGGGTAGATCCCAGAAAATTTTCCCATGTCTAAATGTCAGAAAATTCACCTCCAGTCTCATTGGGCCTCACCAGATCGATCTCACTGCTCGCAACTATTTGCCATTCATGGCTTGGGTTTCTGACTCAGTTAAGGTACTTGAAGTTGGGGCTCCAAGAGATACTTCTTTCGATTGGTATTCCCCACTGTACATGTCATATTCTGAGCTGTCATCACCAAGTGCCATCCTCCTAAATCTTTGAATGTCCTGATTGTACTGCCCAGAATCATAAATGGTGCTCTGACCATATTTCACTCCATTGGTGAGATCAGTCGATTCGCCTTCACTGTCCAATGCTCTTACCACCTAGAAGAGAGGACATGGAATTGTGTTCAAATCTGAAGGCAGTGAAAAAAGGGGCTGCTATATAGTTATAAGCAAACAGCAAAGGAGAATAAGTTCATGATATAAACAGAAAAGGAGAAAAAGGGGGGAAACCAAACAAGAAGAAGAACAAGCACACAGTATCTACTTCACTCAGTATGCTTACAATTATGTGTCCATTTATTATACTTACTAAACCATCTTATCATTTGTTTAGTCAATTCATAGTAGCTCTTCAAGGATATAAGCAATTACTCACTACCAAAAAAAAAAAAGGAGAGAAAACGTTATTAGAGCATGCATAAGTTTTTATTTGGACAAAAGAGTCATGATCAAAGTTTGAAATGTTCGGATTTTTGTCGAAATATCAAATATTGGAGGCCCCTGAAGTGAAATTTAGCATCGAAAGCTCAACTAATGGAAACATAAAAAAAAATCGGCATCTTTTGTAGATATATTGACATTATATCAATTAGAATTGATAAAATCAACGAAGCATCTCCTAAAACTGCACCTATGTGAGAAAATCGTCAATATTTCACCAACATTTCATTATTTTTCTTGAAAAAAAATCGAGGATATTTACATATGTTTCTCTTTCATCCAATCAACGACTAGAAATAAAACCATGATGATCCAAGGGCTAGAATTTCACCCATATTTTTTAAAAGGTATTCATTTGTCAAATTTATGATTTAAGGGTGGAAAATGAATCTTAACTTAATCTAATAGTTACAAAGTGTTTCAAATGGTTAAATCAAGATCTAATGATTAGATTTTAACCAAATTTTGATCCAACAACTAGTTTGACCAAAAAAATTCTATAAATATCCAAATTTCATTCCATTTCATACACAAGTGAATTGAAAGTTTCTTGATCTTATATTATTCCAATTTTTATTTATAATTTTTCTTAAATTCTTAAATTTTGGGAATTTGGTGTTGAAGTTATGGATTAACTCCAAAATAAGGCTAATTAAGGTATGCTATAGTAAATTGTATTTTTATATATACATATATAGTTTAGTTTTATTTTTAATTGGTAATATTATATTATGACGCATACATATAGTTTAATTAATACTAATTAATTAATATGTTTAAATAATTTTAAAGAAATTAAACTAGTGGTATAATTTTATTAATTTTAATATTAATGTTATATTAAAATTAAATAAATATTAGCATATAATGTTGGGGAATTCTTTTTCTCCTATACAGCACTTCTCATTGAGCATCTGATTTGCTTCAATTTGCTTTGCGAATAATGAACACATTACTAAAATAAGAATGAACCAAGGAAATATCAACGACTATTTAAATCACCTTTGCCATTCGGGGCCGCTTTGGAGCAGAATGACGAACACAGGCAGCAGCTGTCTCAATCATTCTAAGCATCTCGCTCTCCACGTACCTGTGTTCCAGCCTTGGATCTATTAATTCACTGACATCACCAGTTTCAAGAGCATGAATGAGGAGCGGGCGAGCCTGCCAAAATCATGACAGCAAATTCTTCAAATTGAATCTAGTCTGTCAAAAATATTGAGCTACAAGCCACAAATTCTGTTTCTAACGAGCTCCAAGCTTAGGAGCGGTATAAAATCTAGGAAATTCTGGTTCTAAGTATATAGTTCCTGATCATATAACAACGACCCTAGTGTTTTTTCTTGTCAAATAGAACATGAATCCAAGTTCCTTGGTAATGAAGTGGCAAACTATACGCGATGTGAAAAAGCATAGGAGACAAACAAATCACAAGGTTATAATGAAACAAGCATGATTAAACAGCATGAGACAAGAATGGCCCATGGCACTGAATGTGCAGCTGTGGTACTGAAATGGATGTATACTCACCCATTCAACCAAACTCTCATCTCCCAAAGGTTGAGTTGGATCAACAGGTTTACGCCCTGTTATAAGCTCTAAAAGTACCACCCCGAATGAGAATACATCAGATCTATCAGTCAATTTCCCACTTGATGCATACTCTGGTGCCATATACCTGAAAGCCAAACTGGACATTAGTATGACAATCACCAGAGATGCATTTAGGAGAACAGTTGGAAATGTTGAATTGCAGGTATTAGAAATGGATTAATCGACCCCACACAGAAATGGCAGCTTATGATAAAAGCTTGTATCTTAATCTTTCCATTATTTGCTAAGTGTCTACCAGCTCTTTCTTACTTTCCATTATTTCCCCTTTTCTTTTGTCTGAAAACTCAAGCAGACCCGTTAATTTGAAGATGTGTTAGAGACATTTGACATTTATGATATGGTTGTACTAGGGCTTTGCTTAATGCAAAAACCTTATAAGCTCCAAATCAAAATGAAGCTTAAGATTCCATACAATCCAAACTCACCCAAAAGTCCCCATGACTCGAGTTGATACATGGGTATTATTGTCATTTGATGGTTTGGCAAGCCCAAAGTCTGCAACCTGTGATTGAAGCAAGATGAAATCAGAATCTAGGATACAATATTTAAGTAGGCCATATCTTTAATACTATGACCAGTGGAAGAATTCAAGCACCCAGAAAAAAGCCATATGCATACCTGCGCTTCAAAATCATCATCCAACAGAATGTTTGCTGACTTGATGTCCCTATGAATAATTTTTGGATTACCTACAAACAGATTGCAAAAGATGAAGTAATCGGATAATTAAACATCTACATACCAATTAACTTGAAGATCAAGAAGTTTAGAAATAAATGGTCTGGATCCATCTACTCATGGAAGATGGATATGGTTTAGAAATAAATTGGGGACCTATCAATACCTGTTGTATGCACTTATTAGTTTGGTATATTAGCAAGTTTGTTCTTTTTTAGTTTTGATTTTTCGTTAGGGTCTTTCCTGTTTCTGACTTCAGTATGAAAGGAAAAGTAAAAGTTCCTCTGGTTTCCCATAATGATTTCTATTTAGGTTCTATGTGCCATGCAAGAGATGAGCGAGGACAGAGCAATCTCGACTAATGAAAATGCATTATAAAAAAATAAAAAAATAAAAAAGACTTACAGTCTTCATGTAGATATGCCAAACCACGAGCAGATCCTATGGCAATCTTGAGTCTTTTGGTCCAGTCCAATACAGGCAACTCTTTACCTGACAGCACAAATCAATTTCAAACTAAGAATCACGATGAGGACGTTATATTTGATGGGGAAGCAAAAGCAAATTTCACTACACCATGCAAATGATGTTCAAGAGTCTTGTTTGGAAGGAATTCATAGAGGAGTAATCTTTGATTCTCAGCTATAGAATATCCCACCAAAGAGACCAAATGCCGATGATGAACACGACTAATAATCTCAACTTCAGCTCTGAACTCCCGTTCGCCCTGTCCACTGCCTGCCTTGAGCTGCTTAACGGCCACCACTCTCCCATCTGGCAGCCAACCTTTGTAAACATATCCAAACCCACCCTCACCAATGATATTTTGACGAGAAAATCCATTGGTTATTTCCATCAACTCTTCATAGGTGAAAAGGGACTTAGCACCGCCTATGACACCTGATTCTGGTCCCCCAGGGTAGTACATTTGCCCTCCTTGACTCCCATAGTTGTTTCCATTTCCATGTTGAGAAAGTGAGTGTTGTGAACCATAAGGAGCTGACATCCCCATAGGTTGCTGTCCATAGTAATGCCCATCTGCAGAAGGAAAATAAGCTGTTAAAATGATAAGATACCAAGCAATGTGAAAGCTCAAAAGCAGAGAGGATTTACTTGATTTCACAGAGTAGCTTGCAGTTGGTGGATTGTATTTTGCAGGAATGACCCCTGAATGCTTCTTCTTCCGTCGAGAGACCACAAAAAAGATGGCAACCAGTGCAAGGATGACCACTCCAGCTACTGTCACACCGACAACGACAACAGGGCCAGTCTGAGAACTCGTACTTGATCCCGATCCCGATGATTGGCTAGATTTCTCTGGACTGGATGTTCGGGAAGGAGTGGATGAACTTGGAACCCGATCTGATGGTGGAGGAGGGGGGACATGTGAAGTGGTTGGCGTTGGAGGACTCGTATCAGTTGATGGAGTGGGATTAGGAGTTGAAGGAGTGGGAGTAGGAGTTGATGGTGGTGGTGGAGTACTAGGCAAATTAGGAGGAGGGATGGCAATGGGAGGAGAGAGTGACAATGGAGGGGAGACTGGAGGAGCTGGCAAGGCCTCAGCAGGAGGGGGAGGAGAAGGAGATGTAGGAGGGGTTGGGGAAGGAGGAGGTGCAGTTTGAGTAGGGGTGGGAGGAGGTGAAAGAGCGATAGGGGCAGGTGGTGGCGATGTTGGTGGTGGTGGGGGTGAAGAGTTTGAATGTGATGGTGGTGGAGGTTTGGGAGGGCCTGAACCGGAGGACGGTGGAGGTGGAGGTGGAGGTGAAGGTGAAGGTGGTGGCGGAGTAGGAGGCGGTGACTCGGATTTGGGAGGGGGTGGTGAGGGCGGTGATGTGTTTGAATCAGGTGGTGGGGATGAATCGGAGGGTGGAGGGGGTGAAGTTTTGGATGTAGGTGGAGGTGCCGAAGGAGAATCATCATCAGGTGGAGGAGGTGGTGAGGTTGATGATTTTGGTGGAGGAGACGAGGAGTCCTCCGGAGGAGACTCTGGTAAAGAACCCGGCGACTCCGCCGAGTCCGACATTCTACTTGCTTTGAAATTCGAGGAGGGTGCTCCTCACAATCTTAGTTTGTTCATCCTATATTGATCAACTTTGTAACCAAACAACAAAAATGTCGTACATAAAAAGTAGTAAAAACACAAGAATTTTGTTTTACAACGACGATGAAATCAAAATCAAAGTGGGAGATGAATGAGGAAAAGAGGAGGATGGAGGAGAATGTGAAGAGATTGGAACCTGTTTTGAATGCATGAAATGGAGGTTGTGATGCAATTGCAGAATCTGCGAGAGCTATAAAGCCTGGGGATTCCCAACAACGTCCCTGACCCTGCACCACCCCCACGAAAAGCTTTTGGGCATGTCTTCCTCTCTAACCAACTGCACCAAAACCCCTATAATTTCTGCAAGTTTTGTTTTTGTCTTTTTCCCTTCTCTCTTTGTTAGATTTCTATTTGTGTATTTGTGGCCGTTGCTCTTCGCCCCTTCCTTGAATTTCGGCTTGCCGCGCAATGATATTGATACCATGCTGACTGCGCAGTATCGCTCCTCGTGGACTGGTACGAAATCAAAAGGCCCATTGTCTTAACTTTCTGACGGGCCTTTCTTGTTTTGATTATTCAAATTACACGATGGAAGAAGACACTTGAAACTTCAAAGTCACTCATTTGGATTCCATTACACCAAGATGTTTTTTTAATCAATATTTAAGTTAATATAAAATAGTATTTTTTATATCAGATGTTAAATATAGTTTACATTTTTATAAATATTATTATTTATATATAGATAATTCCAATCTCCCTTTTCAAGTTGGAAGGAAACTTTGGTGTTTATTTGCTTGCATTAACTTGCTGCCAAAGCTATGATTTCTCCTCAAAATTCATGATTATAAAATTAAACTTTAAAAAATTAAATTAAATTATAATAGTGAAAAAAAATTTGGTTCCCTGCTCACGCCTCAGTATCACCAAGGCATTATAATTACCCATCGTTTTTTCTTTTATTTTTATATATCTTTTTTAGTATTTTATTAATTTGATGGTGTTTTTTTTTTAATGGAAAAAGTTAAAATATTTATTTTTTTATTCAATTAAAAGTGAGATATTGATATTAATCAATATAAATATATTGATAATAATTTCACTTTAATTATATTAGTTTATATCAATAGATTATTTTAATTGAATAGAAAAAACCTAAGGTGATATTCATTTTTTTTTACTTAATTTCAAAATAGAACTTAAAACTAAATAATGTTTAATAGTATTAAGTATTAGGTTATTTATTTTTATAATATTTTATTTTTATTAAACATTAAAAAGTAAAGAATGTCAACGTGTTGATTTTTCCA
>JBAPGN010000631.1:0-25071 GCA_037355405.1 Vitis amurensis | reverse complement strand
GGGCTTTGTCATAAGATAAGGCCCAGCATGGACTTTAGTAAAAATCATTTAAATTCAATGTATCCTTCCATGCTTGCAAAAGGAGGGGTTAGCTTGAATTGTTTGGTTCGTTTAGGCGGTTGAATTAAGCTTCAATTGAGGTTGCAAAAGTTAAGCCACAAAGTCAAACATTCAACCTAAGAAATGAGTATGGCGGCTTTTTAAAAAGCTTGTTCCGTATATGTTTCATCACTTGACATAGGTCTACAATCCTACGTGACAATATTTCATTGGGATCTTCCACAAGCACTGGAAGATGCGTATGGTGGGTTTTTAAGCCCACACATCATGTAAGTGAATCAAACCCTCTTTATTCACCGATCTTTACAAAAAAGTCTTTAACTATACATCTAAATATATATACAAACACATTTGTGGGGCAAATTTTTTGTTTGTGAACACGATATATATATAACATGTAACCATATCTCCAATAGAGATTATATTCGGGACTTTGCGGAGCTTTGCTTCAAGGAGTTTGGCGATCGGGTGAAGTATTGGATCACCCTCAACGAGCCATGGACTTACAGCAATGGTGGTTATGACCAAGGAACCTTAGCACCAGGACGATGCTCTAAGTGGGTTAATGGAGCATGCACAGCTGGGAACTCTGCCATTGAGCCTTACCTGGTAGGCCACCATCTGCTTCTTTCTCATGCAGCTGCAGTAAAAGTGTACCAGGATAGATACTAGGTAAGTATGCAATAGTGTTTAGTAAATTAATTTCACGGATGGTCTAGTACATTTCGTCTGTGCATCTATTAGTTAGGATTATCAATGAATTATGAACTATAATATTAAGTTATTAATTAACTAGAAATGTTATGCTAATACATAAACTATGTAGGCATCTCAAAATGGGAAGATTGGAATAACATTGTTGTCTCACTGGATGGTACCCTACTCTGACCAGAAAGTGGATAAGAAAGCAGCCATAAGAGCCTTAGATTTCATGTTTGGATGGTTAGTATATACATGTATACTCAACAATTAGCCTCTTGATTATAAATTAATACACTAATATTATTATATGTTTGTCCTTATATAGGTTTATAAATCCATTAACCTATGGCGATTATCCATATAGCATGCGCACGCTTGTTGGACCACGACTACCAAAGTTTACCCCTAAGCAATCTATGCTAGTGAAAGGGTCCTTTGATTTTCTTGGATTGAATTACTACACTGCAAATTATGCATCTAATGTTCCTGTTGCTAATACCGTTAATGTGAGCTACTCTACAGATTCTCTTACTAATCTCACCAGTAAGTTTATTTCAATTCCTCAAATTTTGATTCATGATCACTATAAACCTATGTAATTAATATTTTTTCTTTTTCTTCCTTGATTTGATAGCACAACGCAATGGAATCCCCATCGGTCCAACGGTATGTGGGCAAAAAAAGTTGTTACTCTAACACTGAGAAAAAGTCATATTATGCATGAATAGATAGTTGTAGTTAGGGTGACAAAAGTTTGATATAATTTGTTAGCATGAATCCGAAATCCAACCACTTTTTTTCAAGGGTTAACATAGACCACAAAATTCAATTCAATTGGACTTTAAATAATATCTAATCTATCAAATGGATTTAAATATTGTTATTATTGTTTTATTAGGTTTGTGTATTTTAAATAATTTTTAACCTCATTATTATTTATGTCGTCTTTGAATTGACTTATTTAGTCAAGTGTTCCACTTTTAACATGATACAAAACAAGATCCGCTAATATGAATTATCACCCTTATATAACATAGTATATTTCTTTTTAGAGCATAAAGGTCATTAATTGGTTCATTTTCATAATTATGCGTACAAAAAATGTATCTGCAGATTGGTTCAAGTTGCCTTAGTGTCTATCCTAGTGGAATTCCGAGTCTTTTACTCTATGTGAAGAGAAAATACAACAATCCACTTATTTACATCACTGAAAATGGTAAGACTAATGACCTTTTATTAATTTCCTTTTCAGTCACATGTTATCTTAGAAACATATAACTCAAAAGAATTATCTTATTACATCTTTAGTCTATTAACATAAATGTTTGAAACTATTTTCAGGCATTACTGAAGTCAATAATAATACCTTAACACTTAAAGAGGCGTTGAAGGATCCGCAAGGGATAGATTACTACTATCGTCATCTTCTATTCCTTCAATTAGCCATCAAGTGAGTTTATTATTTTGATATACAATTTTTTTTTTCTAGAATTTAGTTTTCTTGCAATTACTCAATTTTGAGTGATTGCATTTTGACTATAGTAAGTATATTTATAACAATTTTATAATTATTTGATTGCACAAAATAAGCACAAAATAAAAGAAACATATGCTAAATATGGTGTAGTAATTTTATTTTTTTCCTATTGTGGGGATGGCGTTAATGTGAAGAGTTATTTTGCATGGTCATTATTGGATAACTATGAATGGAATTTTGGTTACACTGTTAGGTTTGGTATTGTCTTTGTTGATTATGACAATGGCTTGAAAAGGTACCCCAAGCATTCAACTATATGGTTCAAGAAATTCCTCCTCTCATAGAAGAGCTCCACAACAATATATTTTCAATATATAAATTAAATAAGATGGAGATGATCATCTCTTTGTATCCCCATTTCATAATATGTTTGGTCCTCGCTTGGAACTACTTTAATTAAATCTATAATACATCTTCCTATGTGTTGATTTTATAATATATCTCTCATTTTATTATTGTTCTATTTTTCAAAGTAAGATCACATTAAGAGTATAAATAACTAAAATGATATTTGTACTTTTAATCTTCTCATCGAATTGCATGATACTTTCATATCCTTTCATCTAATCTTTTTCTCTACAATAAATAGCTATTAATAGTATATAATATACATTTTATAAAATAAAGACATTTATATATTATTGTAATTACAGGGATAGCTCTTGGTATATTGGTATACAAGCAAATTTCTCTTAAATAGAGAATTTTGTATCCCTATTGCAAAATAGCTTTGATTTTTACAAGAACTATTTTAATTAAATCCATAATGCATTTCTTGTGGGTTGATTTTACGTTTTGTCTCTCATCTCATTATTATCCTCCCTCTCAAAGTAAGATCATATCATTTCATCAAATTGTTTTCTCCACAATGAGTATACAAGAACAACATACCATATGCATTTTATACAATAAAAAACATTTATATATTATAGTTATTAGAAAGAAATAATATAATCTATCAGAAAAACCTGACATCAGTTTAATATAAATTTATAATTACATAGATACCTCTTGATATATTGGTGAACGCACAAATTTTTCTTAAATAGAAGATTTTGAAACCAATTAACCCTTACTAATTTGTAAAATAACTCTGGATATATTGGTATACGCACAACTTTCACCTGAATAGAGAATATGAAACAAATTAACCTTTTCAAATTTATAAAATGATAAGTACAATAATATATATTTGTTTTATGGTTAATGACTAAAAAGAAGCTTGACTAGGTATGGGCCTTGGATCTTGACTTGACTTGATCTAAGTTTGATTTAAGTAATATAGACTAAAATTGTTAATGCTTGATCTTGGATTTAATATGCTACAAACTTGATTTTTGGATGTTCAAACTTATTCTTCAAGTTTTCGAAGATTTGTAAAGTTTCTTAAATTCTCAAGGTGGACTCTCTATAATTTTTTCTCAAATTTTGAGAGTGTGTTTTAAAAGTTAAAGAGGTCCTAAAGGTTAGGAAATTCTCTTTGATGTTATCTTCAATGTTTTTAAAGATTATTATTATTTTTTTGATAATTGTCTTTGTAATTATCCAAAAATTGATATTAATAATTATTATTAACAGTACTATATTTCAACATAAGGCAAGTCCTCCTTTACATGGATCCCATATAACACATTTCATAATCTTAATTATGTGAAGAAATGGATTACATATAGGAAAAGTTAATATGTTCTCTTAATTCAATTAGAAAAGACTCTTTTCTTATATTCAAAACTCTTCTCTAAAAGTGTATTGATTTTCCACTTGCAAATTCTTTTAGTACTACTTCAAATGCATCCTAACTTATATATATATATTGTGAGCTAAATTTGTTTTAGAATTATAAGCATTAAAACGTTCTTTATTTACTCATTGTGCTCATTGTGCACTCAAAGGTAATAGTTAAATGGTACTAATAGTCAAAGAATGAAGGTGTCCATTCTTTATGTTAGAGAATAGTTAAAGATAGTACTATTTTTATGCACTCAAAGGTCAAAATTACTATTTGCTTCAGTTAAAAATTTACATTCACAAAGTAATATCCGGATGCTAGATTTATTGTGAAAATACATAAAAACAATAAATATTTTGAGTTTATATGATATGACTTGAAATATGAAAAGATGATTTTGCATTTTATAAATATTTTCTAATCAGCCCATGAAAACATCCCAACAAGAATTTGAGATAGTCTCCAATACCTAAAATATACATTTAAATTTATTTAGAAATAGCCTCAACTCCTAAAATATAGATTTAAATTTATTTGGATCCTCCTTGGATATATTCCCATTCTAATCATCTTTCCTTTGATTTCCTTCCTGGTTAATGACTTCATCAATGCCACCCCTGTTGATGACAAAATTCCATCCCACCGTGGCGGTTGCAACCACCAAAAATGGAGTTCGGATCAATTGAGAATGGGCTCCTTCCTTCTTCCTGCAAAAGATGTTCGGACAAGTCGTCCGAACATACGCTCTGAAGCTTAAGTTAGTCTTTTGTAAATTGACTAAAAGCAATGTCTTTGTGGGAGCGTTTTTCCTCTCTTTTTTGAATTGCTTACCTTCTTTAGAATTGTCTTCCCGTTTTTATATGAAACATAAGGGATATCTTTGTAGAGCTAGTGAAACCCATGATAGTCATGATTGCGACACATAGGGTGGCGGAGCAAACATGATTTTTTCTGATGCTAGAGGATGGCTGTCAGAGGGGCGTTCAGGCGGCGCCTCTGTCACTTTAAGTTATAGCCACTAGTATGCAGGATATGTCAGGTGGCTTGAGAAGACCTATGACTGTCCCATCAAACACGTCTTGAATTGAAAGCGAGTAATGACTTGGGAGACCTGGTCCAAGGCACTGTTTGAGTCACTTTCTCAATTCCGTGCAACCATGAGTCTGGTCGGATGACAATATGATCTGAGTGAGACATGTCTGGGAAAGTTGGATCGCTGGGCGATGGCTTACCCAGACAAAAGAGGTTCAGGATCCAGGCATGGATTGACCGGGAAAGTTGAACAGTTGCCCCGGTCAGTCGATAGTTGTGTGCCGGATAAAGTGTATCCTAGGAAGGTGAACCGTCAGTCGGATAACATTTCCCGGATAGAAAGAGCAACGCCACGTGTCTGAGGGGGGTTCGCCCATGTGGTTGGTCGAGAGGAGGCCACGTGGCATATTTGGGAGGGATCCTACAATGCCCCTTTTTATGCCACTTTTCTTGCCCGAACAGTAAGGATGGGATAAAAATACTGATTTCTCAAAAATGCCCTCCTTTTGGGTTGTGGTGACGTGTGGTGCTTCCCAAAAAGGGTATTTATGATGCGCATCGACCTTGAAATCTCTGTCAGGCGGCGTGTCGTTTCGAAAGTTGGTGCGATTGGGCTCCCTGTCGTTTGGGGTTTCTTAAGACTTTGCCCCTATAAATAGTGGGCCAATGCCTTCAGATGATACTTTCACTTCGTTCCTAGCTTTCCAAAATTTTCTCGGCGTTCCCAGAAGCAAAGATTCAGGCGACGGTGACTGGCTTTCAACCTATCTTCGAGATTCTCCAAAAGGTTCGTTTATTCTCTTCTTGTTCTTTTTCTGACTTTTGTTCTTGGTGTTGTTTGTTTGTGGTCGGGAGTTTGGCTGAGATGGTGGGAACAATGCGATCGTGTCTGAGAGAGTGGTTATTGTGGGGGAAAATATCTAGTTGGGGTTGCATTTTGTTGATCGTTGTTAAGGTGTATTGGGGTTGTTTTAGTATTTTCTGGGGGGTTTCTTTCTTTTTCTTGGATGTGCGGAAATGGTAGTTTTTACTTGGTGGGTTGGAGAGACGGAGAAGCAATCTTTTGGTGAGGGTTGGCCATTTGGCGCATGAATTTAGGGTTCACGGCTCAGGATATACCTGGGTTGGGTGCGTTAATCAGTGATGTGTTTTGAGCTTGGCTTGGGTAGCTGCATTCTAATGGGTGGCTTCGTGTAACATAGGTACAACATAGCTGAAGATGCCTCCAAAGAAGGACATTGTAGTTTCTGGTGCAGCCGGTCAGAGCGGCAAAATTGTCCGGGTGGGTCCGAGTCCGACTGCGCTCCCTCCGGCCAAACCCATTGAGGTCCTGAATCAGCAGGAATTTCGGGAACGTTTCGACATTCCAAACGACATGTCCGTTCAGTTGGTGGAGGGTGACGCAGTTTCTATTGAGAAGTTTGGGGATAATGCTATGTACTTCTCCAAGGAACAATTCAACGTGGGGCTCCGCCTGCCACTCCCCTCCATCTTCAAGCAGTTCCTCCACTACACAAGAATTCCTCCAGCTCTTCTTAATCCCAATGTAATCCGGGTACTAATGGGGTGCAGCATTCTGTATATGCTGTTTAGTTTGGATATTTCTTTGTTGGAAGTTCTGTTTGTTTACACCATCAAAAAGGGGAAAAACAATATCTTCAGCTTATCCGCCGGTATTCCGTCACTCCAACTGGTGATCGACCTTCTTGATTCAATCAAAGGGGTTACCAGAGGACATGTGCTAGTTAAGGGTTCGTGGGCAGGCTTGTTGGAGCATCGGGAAAAGGAATTTGTTCCCAACCAATCATTGAAGATTCTAGGTGGGAACGTATTCTCTCTTACTATTTGTATTGAAAGTTGGGTTAATTTGGCCAGGTTGTTGACATGTTTCATTTTCATGAGTGTAGGCCCGGATAGGAGGGGCTGATTGGTCGAATGGGTGGAAAAAGCTTCGTTCAATCGGTTGAACAAGTTGTTTGAGATCGCGGCGGGTGAGAGGAACTATCGAACGCTCTTTTCCGCGCGGAATCTTTGGGCGGTCACCCAAGTATCCCAACCGTACACCCTCAACATAATTCCAAGGAGACTGCCTAAGAAGGTGGTGTCCGGAGAACACTTTGTTCTCCAAGATCTCCCCTTCTATACGGAGGCTCGCGAGACGGATGCCCAAGCCCGCCAAGAACGCCTTAGCCAAAGGGAGGTGAAGAGGCAGGAAGGGACCTTACGGAGGGCCTCTGGTGAGAAGCGCCCTGCTTCACTTCCTCCGACTCGACCTTCGGTTGAGAAGGAAAAAATGGTTTCTATTAAGGGAATTGTAATTCGATCTCCCGTTCCCTCTTCTGCTTCCACTTCCTCTAGCGAGTCAAGCCTTCCCAGACGTGTCCCTGGCTAATACGGATCAGGGCCTTCCATTTCTGCGTTTGAGCAGTTGGCATTTCCGGTTGAAGAAGAACCCTCAGTGGATTAGCCCGACTCTCCTCGGCCTGATCAGGACGACATGCAGCTGTTGGTTGAGAATAAACCAGCAAGTGAGGAAGTCGGGCCTCCTGCTTTGATCCGGCTCCTCCCGCGACCATTCCTATAGAAGAACCGGACGTTGAGAGGCTAGGTTCGCCCCCTTGTGGATCGGATTCCCTTGCACTTGTGCCAGTAGATGAGCTAGCCTTGGAGAGGTCAATCTCTCCTTGCGATTTAACAACCGAATTTTGTGAGAGGCTCCAACAGTGCCTCTATGAAACCATTGAGGTGAACTGCTCATCCATTCAAGGGGAGCATCCGGAAGAGGTTCGACTGGAGATTGCAAGGGAGAGTCCATCCGGGCCCGTACTCATCTCGGATGATGATTCGTCCGGCGGTGTTCATCCCGTTGAGGAAGAAGCGGGTCCGTCTCTAAGGGGAGAGCCTAGTAATAGTGATTCGGCAGAGGGGGATTCTGCCAATGATATTGTCCATATTTCTATTTGCCCTCCCAGTTGCACGGAGATGGAGGAAATGTTGAGGTGAATCCCTCATGGTTCAAATGTCGATTTGCCCCCATCCAAGATGTTTGAAACTGCGGAAATGGTATAGCTGCACTCCCTTGATCTTGTTTGCCATATTAACGTGTTTTTCGCGTGGCATATATTTGAATCCATCACTTGTGGGTTTTCTACTACAGTTGGTGAACAGCATTCGCGGCATGGTTCAACGGTGTGAGCTTTTTTCAGACCTGTTGAGAGTTGCTAACCATATGAAGGCCTTCGTCTCCTATCGCATGGGCGGTAAGGAGGAGTTGCGCCTAAAATTGCAGCAATCTGAGATTGATTTGGCTATTGCCCAAAAAGCTGCGGTAGAGAATGCTGAGGCCTTAAGGAGGTCTGAAGATGACAAAGAAGCCCTTCGGATCGAGCTGGAAGAGGTTAAGAGCAGGGAGAAAGCCATAGGGGATCGGCTTAATGAGGTTGAGTTCGGAAAAGCCCAGCTGGGAGGAGAGGTAAGACAACTCCGGACTGAATTATCGATTGAGAGAAAGCAGAAGGAGGACTTACAACTGTGCCTGATTGCCCAAAGGAAAGAGCTAGAGGCTAGGTTCACCATGCAAAGAAAGAAGCTTGAGACGGAATATTAGAAGCAAGTAGACGAGATGTATTTCTTCGGCTACCGGTGCTGCATGAAGAAAAACGACATCAAACGAGATGTTCCCTCAATTCCTCCGGGTGAAGAGGACAAAATGCATTGCGATCCTCCTCAATGAAAGCTTTTCTTTTGTAAATTTTAGCTATACTTTCCTTCTGTAATATTGTCCGAAAGACATTTTGTAATTACATCATTTTTCATAAATGAAATTCATTGCTCATACCTTACTATCATTCTTTCTCTTTCATTGATAATATTGCTTTAGATTGGCAACATTCTAAGGGCGGAGTAAGGGGGTTCCATCTAATGTTTGCAAATGATAGGACTCATTTTCACTTGTTTTTGACACAACATAGGGTCCTTTCCAATTGGCTTAGAGTTTTTCGGCCCTTACTTCGACCGTATTTTTGAAGACTTTCCTGAAAACCAGTGATCCCTTTTTAAAAACGCGAGGTCGCACTTTTTTGTTATAATATGCCGCCGACTTTTGCTGATAGGCAACCATCCGAACGGGTGCTGCCTCTCTAGTCTCATCCTCACAGTCTAAGTGTTTTGCAAGTTCCATGTCTTCATTTCTCTGACCCTGGATGGCTATTTGGGCTGTAGGCAAGCCAATTTCCGTTGGGATGACTGCATCTACTCCGTATGCAAGGGCGAACGGGGTATTCCCTATTGGTCGTCTGGGCGTGGTCCGATAGGCCCACAAGACGTCGGGCAGCTCTTCGACCCACTTGCCTTTGGCTTTTTCCAGTCCTTTTTGCAATGCAGATAGTAGGGTTTTATTGGTTGCTTCCGCTTGTCCGTTGCTTTGGGGGTATCGTGGCATATAATACAAATTTTTGATATTAAGCTCCGAACAAAAAGTCTTGAAGGTGGAACTATCAAATTGTGGGCCGTTATCAGCTATGATCGTTTGGGGAATCCCAAACTGACACGCAATATTCTTCCAGACGAACTTCATGACATCCTTGTCTTTAATGCTTGCGTAGGCTTCAGCTTCTACCCACTTGCTGAAGTAGTCAGTGGCAACAAGCAAAAACTTCTTTTGGGCGGCGATAGTGGGTAGTGGCCCTACAATATCCATTCCCCATTGTGTGAACGGTCAGGGACTGGTTACTAAGTTCAATGTCTTAGCGGGCATATGCGGAACTGGTGCGTACCTTTGGCACTTTTCGCATTTCTTGGCATAAACTTCTGTGTCTTTCATCATGGTGGGCCAATAATATCCCTACGAATGTGTCCGGTGCGCTAGGGTACGGCCTCCCGAGTGATTACCACAAATGCCCTCGTACAATTCGGACATCACATATTGGATCTCTGGTTGGGTCAAGCATCTAAGGTATGAACTTTCAAAGGACTGTCTATAGAGGTCATCCCCGATCAAGATAAAGCGGGCGGCTTGCACCAGGGTTTGATGGGCGTGCTTAGGATATTCCGGTAGGGTTCCTGCTCGGAGATAACCCTTTATGTCGACTGTCTAGTCTTATTCCTTATTGACGGTGTTGCAAATGAATGACTCAGCGATAGCGGGAGTTGCTTGAACATATATAGGCAGCAACATGGATTCTTTCACGAGAAACGAGACGGCTATTCCCGCTAAAGTGTCAGCCTGTATGTTATCTATCATTGGGATTTTCTCAATGGCCCACTCTTCTAGCCGGCTCAGCGACTCTTGAACTTTCAGCAAATACTTTGCCATGCGCTCATCCTTGGCTTCGTATTCTTTTAGTATTTGTCCCACAACAAGTTGAGAGTCACTATGGATTCTGGCTTTGGAGGCACAGAGGGCGGTAACAAGACCTAGGCCGGATAGAATGACCTCATATTCTGCTTCGTTGTTTGAAGCGGGAAATCCCAGACGGATAGATTGCTCCAATTGTTCTTCGATTGTGATTCAAGGAGAAATCCAATTCCTGATCCGGACGATAGGGGAAGCTCCATCAACATGCAAAATCCTCCAACCCTCCTGGCTCGATTCCTTGTCTGGAGCAAGTGGTTGAGGTGTTTCCGCTATAAAATCTGCCATGACTTCTCATTTCATGGACAATCTAGGTTGATAATCAATTCCATACTCACTTAGCTATATAGCCCATTGAAGCATCCTCCCTGATATGTTCGATTTATGCAGGACATTTCTGAGTGGCTGATTGGTAAGCACAGTTATGGGATGGGCTTGGAAGTATGGGCGCAGCTTCTGAGCCGCCATGCGCAAGGCCAAGGCCGTTTGTTCCATTTTCAAGTACCTTGTTTTTGCATCATCCAAAGCTCTGCTGATGAAATAAACGAGTTTCTACTCTTTGGGTGACAAGGAATGGAATAAAACTGCACTAACAGCCCAATCAGTCATTGCCAAATACCAATAGAGTCTTTCACCGGGTTGAGGACTACTTAGGATGAGGGGCTGAGTGAGATATCGCTTGATTTCTTCGAAAGCGTCTTGGCAGCTTTGTGTCCATCTTGATCTATTGGCTTCTCTGAGCACTAAAACGAAAGGTCTTAGCTTGTCTGTGAATCGAGCTATGAATCACTCAAGTGCAACAAGTCTGCCAGTAAGGCGTTGCAACTCCTTTTTATTTGTTAGTGTGAGCGTGTTCGCAACAGCCTTAATTTGGTTTGGATTGACTTCGATCCCTCTCTAAGTGACCAAGAATCCTAGAAATTTCCCTGAGCTTAATCCAAATACGCATTTAGTCGGGTTGAGTTTCATGCCAAATTTTCTTAGCAAGTGAAAAACTTTTTGCAAATGTTGGGCGTGTTCGCTTCGAGTTTTGCTTTTGACCACCACATCATCAATGTATACTTTTATAATGTCGCCAATCAGTGGTTTGAAAATCTTGGTCATTAGCCTTTGGTATGTGCCTCCAGCGTTTTTGAGTCCGAATGACATGACTTTGTAACAGTAGAGCCCGTGCGGGGTTATGAAGGCAGTCTTTTCTTCATATTCGGGTGCCATGGGGATCTAATGATATCCGAAGAAAGCATCCAAAAAGAATAGCATTTCATGCCCGGCGGTAGCATCTACTATCTGATATATCCGTGGTAGTGAAAAACTATCTTTGGGACATGCGTCGTTGAGATTGGTATAGTCCATGCATACTCGCCATTTTCCTCCTTTCTTGGGGACCACCATCACATATGCTAGCCATTCCTAGTATTCAACCTCTCTTATAAATCCGGCTTCTAATAACCTCCCCACTTCATCTTGAATGACCTTTTGCCTATCTGGGTAGAATCGCCGGACTTTTTTTCGAATGGGCCTTGAGGAGGTCAATACGTTAAGCCGGTGTGAAGCGACAGTTGGGTGTATTCTAGTCATGTCCGAGTGGGTCCAAGCGAAGATATCTGCGATTTGTTGAGCCACGCTTTAGAAGCTCCTATGCTTCTGCTGGCTGGGCAAGAGGGAGCTTAATGTGCGTGAATGCTCTTTCCTGCTCTGAAATCTGAATAGCTCTAGGGTTGCTCCCGGGGGATCCTTGTCCGCCGGATGCTGTAATTGCTATCGTTCGGGCAGGTTTGCTTCTTTGGGAGAATGCCACTGTTGGTGCTAAGGTCGGCCTCGCAAGCGATTTGGTAGCTTGCGCGCAGCAAGCTGCTTCCGTAGAAGATTCAACCTGCTGTCTTGAGTGATAAAACGACCATTTGGCGATACGTGGATGGGAATGACTTTCATGCTGTGGAGCCAGGTGCTGTCGCAAGATGGCATTAAAAGGGGACAAATCTTCCAAACCACGGAAATAAGACGTTCAGAGTGACTGGCCCAGCTTGAATTGGCAAAATAATGTCACCAAGGATGTTTTAGAGGCCCCGTTACGCCGGAGCAAATTTCTCCCTGGGTTTTTCCTAGCTGGATGGTATAAATCGCCATTTGCTTGACCATTGAATTGTAAAAGGTATTGCGGAGCTACCCAATCGACTAGTTCCTTTCACATCGAAGTCTCAATTCCATAGTTTAGGATGAGAGCATCTCGATGTGGCTGCAACACTCGAGTGGGATCTATGGGGGAAAACGTGGCTCTATCTTATTCGGGTGAACGTCTCTCTGGCTAATCTTGGCCGGATGGAACTAAATGTTCCCGGAGAGTGGGCTGCCCGTCGTATCTCTGTTTCTTTTTCTAGAGTTTGTATCGTCATCCAAGGGTCCCTCGTGTATGTAGTTGATTATGGCTTGACAGGAGCTATAAGGGCCCGTGGACCATGGCCATGAAGAGGATTCTCCACTTTTGGACGTCGCGCGAACATACTGCTTTAAGTTGTCCGCTTTTAAAAGAATCTTTCCCTAATATGGAAAGTCTGCATGTATTATGGTGTGCCCGTGATCCTTGTGGTTCGCACATATATCTTTTGTGGTGATCTCTTTCCATAGGATTTGACTTTACTTGTCACGACCATCTAAAGTCGGGCAAACTCGCAAATCATAGGAGCAGTTCTCATACGTTAGGTAAGGGGAGTTGGTGTGATTGGCGGCGTCGTTTCGCCTTGCTACCTATTGGTGGCTCCTGCGGTTTAAAGCTGAAGTTTCCTGTGGCGTCGCTTCCGCAGCTTTGGGCGAACTAGGATTGCCTGTGTGGCTGCTCGGGATGTCATATTTTAGCATGGAATATTTTGTTCGCACGTTGGATAGATCATCCAAGGTTGTAAGAGGTTTCTTGGCGAGAGACTCAAGAAGGGGGTCCCAGGCATAATGCTCGCTTGAAAATTTGCAAGATGACATCATGTTGTAAGACTCTAAAAGTTGCATGACAGCCTAATCCGAATCCTCTTGACGAATTCTCTCAAGGTTTTCATTTTCATGGATTTTGATGTTTTTGTAAAGTGTTGATATTTTTCTTATGTCTGGCTGAGCATAAGTAATGCCCTACGAAAGCTTCGGACATGTCCCTGAAATTGTCGATAGAGTTTATAGGAAGTCAGTGAAATCATGAGAGAGCTTGGCCTTGGAGGCTAGCTGGAAAAACTTTGCATAGTGGTAGTTCATTCCCTATATCAAGGGTCATGAGCTATCGATAGTGCATGATATGATCAAATGGATCACTAGACGCATCGTATGTAGAAAATTTTGGGATGATGAACCCTCGTGGGGGCTCATAGTCAATGATACGAGAACTGAAGGGCGTGGAGAGCATGTCATCCAATCGCCGGCTAATGGAACCTGGGGGTGCTGTAGTCAGTGGGTTCCCCTCAGCCCATGGCTTTGGCTGGTGAGGGGCATGCCCTCGTGAAACAGGCAGGTTTGAGGGCCTGGGGCAAGCCCTTGGTGCTGTAGTAGCATATGACTTGTTTTTGCTAGGAGCTTGAGGCCCTAGCCTTGCACGCATAACGTCAAATATTTGGGGTCTTTTCTCGCGTTGCCTCTTTAAGGAGATGTGAGTGGAGTTGGAACTTTCTTCCTGTGGCATACGGCGAGCGGGTATTGGCTCCTCAGCAGGCCATGCATCATGTGCTTCGGGGGGAAGACTCACGTTCCCAGGGTACATGGCTTCCTGGTCGTACCTAGGACTTCGTGGCTGCTGGCAAGGTAGGGGTTCTGAGGAAACCTGGACCCTTAATATGGCATTTTCCTCCCTGAGCCTCCTGGTTTTTGAAGTAAGGCTTGCATCTGTCTCTCACTTTCCTGTTGTCACCTTTCCATGTTATTTCACCATTCAAAGTAACCTTCTTTGCCTTTAGCAGAAGAACGACTTCTTGAAGGTGTAGCCATCTTTGAGAAAGGAAAGTTTAGGAGTTACTGAAAAAAAACGATCGTGCTTCCCACAGACGGCGCCAATGTTGATGACAAAATTCCACCGTGGCGGTTGCAACTACCAGAAATGGATTTCGGATCAACTGAGAATGAGCTCCTTCCTTCTTCCTGCAAAAATATGTCCAGACGAGTCATCCGGACACACCCTCTAAAGCTTAAGTTAGTTTTTTGTAAATTGACTAAAAGCAATGTCTTTGTGGGAACATTTCTCCTCAATTTTTTAAATTGCTTACCTTCTTAAGAATTGTCTTCCCATTTTTATATGAAACAAAGGGGTATCTTTGTTGGGCTAGTGAAACCCATGATAGTCCTGATTGCGACACATAGGATGGCGGAAAAATCATGACTTTTTCTGATGCCAAAGGATGGCTGTCAAAGGGGCGTTCAGGCGGCGCCTCTGTCACTTCAAGTTATAGCCACTAGTACACAAGATATGTCAGGCGGCTTGAGAAAACCTATGACTGTCCCATCAAACACATCTTAAATTGAAAGCGAGTGAAGACTTGGGAGACCTTGTCCAAGACACTATTTGAGTCGCTTTCTCAATTTCGTGCAGCCATGAATCTGGTTGGATGACAATATGATTTGAGTGAGACATGTCCAGGAAAGTTGGATCGCTAGGCGATGGCTTACCTGGACAAAAGATGTTCAGGATCTGGGCATGGATTGACCGGGGAAGTTGAACAGTTGCCCCGGTCAGTTGGTAGTTGTGTGTCAGATAAAGTGTATCCGAGGAAGGTGAACCGTCAGTCGAATAACATCCCCCGGATGGAAAGAGCGACACCACGTGTCTGAGGGGGGTTCGCCCATGTGGTTGGTCGAGAGAAGGCCATGTGGCATATTTGGGAGGGATCTTACAACCCCACCTGCCAGTAAGTCGTTTTGCTGTCCTCCAATGTGTGCCATGTTATCATTTGCCAACTTTGATTTTTGCCATAACATTAACAATTCCATGATATTGAGAAAATTGGAAATAATTTCTTTAAAACAGTTAGAAAAGAAATGATTTTCACTTTTTTTTTCTTTAAAACAATACCGTTAATGTGAGCTATGATACAGATTCTCTTGTTAATCTTACTAGTAAGTCCATATAAAATCCTCAAAGTTTGATTTGTATAATAATTTCAATAAATCATCTTGATTATTGTTGACCTATATATGTAATTAATTTTTATTTTTTCCCTTTGGTTTGATAGAACAACGCAATGGAGTTCCCATCAGTCCAATGGTACGTAATCAATAAATTGTTATTTTATAGCATTTCATACTTATTTTTCTAGATTGAGAATCATTTATAACTTCATTTTCATAAACTAAACGTTGAGAAATGAATTTGCTAGCTTATTCAACTTGGTTTAGTGTCTATCCAAGAGGAATGTGTAGTAAAGTCACAATAGTGCCTTACAAATTAAGGAGGTACTAAAGGACCCCATGAGGATAGATTACCACTACCAACATCTTTTGTTCCTTCAATTAGCCATCAAGTAAGTTTAATTTCTTACACATACGGAATTTTTTTCTAGTGTTTAGGCTTTTTGCAATTACTACATTTTGGATGATTTCAACATGACAATAGGTAATATATTTGCATGTACTTTACAATGATTTGATTATGCAAATGAGAAAAAAAAATGCTAATTAGGGTATCAAAATTTTTGGTTGTAGGGATGGTGTTAATGTTAAGGGTTACTTTCCATGGTCATTGTTGGACAACTACAAATAGAATTCTAGTTACACTCTAAGGTTTGACATCATCTTCATCGATTATGATAATAACTTGAAAAGGTACCCTAAAGATTCAGCTACGTGGTTCAAGAAATTCCTTAAAAAATAGGACTTCACAACATTATCTTTTTAATGTATGTATTCAATAAGATGGAGATGATCATCTCTTTTGTATCCACATTTCATTGAAAATAAAACTTTGATTTTCTTGTAGAATTGTTTTATTTAAGTCTGCAAGGAATTTTTCTATCTATCACTCTTTTCATTTGTTGTCTTTCCTTTCAAAGTGAGATCATGTTAGGAGTTTAAACAATCAAAATGATAAACATATTTTCCAAACTCTTTCTTTACATTGTTTTCTTTACAAGTATTAACAAATAACATCCAACATGTTGTAGACCTGCCAACTCTCATATATTCACTAATATTCAATTTCAACACTATGACAATGTATGAAAAGTCAATCAATCCTCTACATAGACCCAAGAGGAGGGGTTAAATTGGATGTCTTTTACAACAATATTTTTTAATAAATTTAAAAGTAAGAGTAATTGTATTAATTGCAATAAAAAAAGAGAAATAGAGTAAGAGAGATGCAATTTTTATTTATAATAGTTTAAGACAATCTGCTTATATATGTTTGCTTTTCTCTAGCTTCAATGTCAAGCTTAAGGTTATTTCACTATTATTAAGGCTTTTAAGCCAAAGTTTTCAAACTTTTACATTCGGAGTAGACCTCATTTAATGTTTACAAAGAAACTAGGATTAAAGATACATTAAGTATGAATAAGTAAAAGTAATTTAATTATATACTCAAACACTTTTTAAAACTCAGATAAATGATTTAACAATAATTTCTCAAGATTCCTCTCATTCATAAATGTGCCTGAAGAGTTTTAAATAGAAGTTTCAATGTGGAAATAGTACTTAGACACATTTTGTACTAACTAGTTGATCGAGCGATCGACAACTCAACTAGCCATTGGAAGTACAAAGTAAAACAAGTGACTGTTGAGAAAGAGATAACTTGATTGGTTGACTAGTTGCTCAATCTGTAGTCATTGCCTTGTCTCTTTACCAAAACCTTCTTAATTGATGGATTGGGCAATTCACCATTTCCCATATGCTTCTTGATTTCCAAAAATCTTCATTTTTTAGCTATAAAAAAAAAAAAAAAAAAATCTTATGATGTTGAAAACTTTAAATATATTAAGCTAAATTTTAAATGAGCACCTTTTTAAATATGGTTTGATCTGCAAAGAACTTATCTTGTTTTTGAAAAGATACAAAACAATTTGATATAACTTGATGAGTTTTGGGTGCTTAAATGATATGTATTCTAATTTAGCGCAACCAGTTTACATGAATTTACTAAAATAAAATCTTCACACACTGATGGATTTAATATCATATGAAAAACTTTGACCTTTTCTTAGTTTTAACATTCTTAATTAATCCTAAATTGGTAATACTTTGAATATGACTTGATCACCTTGTGAATTGTTGGGGCAAACTCTTCAACTCACTACTTTCATATGATGGATGAGTCACTTGTGTGACGTATTTAACTTAAAAGCTTAGAATTTATCTAGGAACTACTTTTATTTATTTTTTATTTTTTAAAAAATAGTTTTCTAATTTAGAAACATATTTGAAATTTTTTTATTGAAAATTATTTCTTTGAGAATTCATTATAAAAAAACATGTTATTTTTAAGTGTTTTTTATAAAATATTTGAGAAACAATAAAAGAAATAAAGAATATTTTAGGATTTTTTTTAAATTATAGATATAAGTGCTATTTAAAGAGAGAATAAATTAATTGAAAAAATTATTTTTCATATTAGAATTCTCAAACAAAATTTTATTTTAAGAACTATGCTAAAAAAATTCTTTAAGAAATATTGTGAAAAAATTATTTTTCATATATGAATTCTCAAACAAAATTTTGTTCATAAAACCTTTTTTTTTTTTTTTTTTTAAATTATGCTAAAAAAAATGTTTTAAAGAAATATTTTCAAAAAAAATAATATTCTTACAACCTTTTTTCAAAAATATTGTCAAACAAACCCTTAATTTTTAAGTAACAAGCACATTTATTCATATACAGACTTAGGTTAAATTGAACACTTATATATACAATTTTATAACCATTATTTGAACACTATTAATGTTAAGGTTGTAAGTTTAAATAAACTTAATTGTATGTATTGATCATGTCTGCTAATAATTTAATTTCTA
This sequence comes from Vitis amurensis, assembly GCA_037355405.1. Lineage (NCBI taxonomy): Eukaryota > Viridiplantae > Streptophyta > Magnoliopsida > Vitales > Vitaceae > Vitis > Vitis amurensis. Next base: position 6,691 of record JBAPGN010000631.1, on the reverse strand, counting down.
GATGGGTGTGGTGGGGTGTCTATGGAAATCTGAATCTGAAAGTCCCAATTTTATCAAGACTTGACTCAACAAATGTTAGGCTGAGTACTTATTGATTTTTAATACATCTTCTCTTTGAACACTTTCAATATTAAGGTATGCTTGGCCTCAATTGGTTCCTGTTCAGTAGTGATATTCAAGATATTTCGCAGGATGACTAAAGATGTCTTACGTATTTTGAAGAATACATCATTAGGTATATTTGAAGAAACATCCATCGTATTTGTAATAAAGCTGATCCCTTCTTCTTTCTTTATCAAGAGTGATTTCATGCGGTTTAAACAAATAATCAGACTTCAACTTTCAATTATTTCATATAATTAAATATTGATTTGTTTGTATTGCAAATGTTTATATATATTTTACATTACCTATAGCTTAGGAGTAGTAGACATAAGATACTGAAAAATTAGCAATCACCTAAATGGTGTATAATACGGTTAACTGAAGGACAAGTTTTTTTGTTATTAATGACATTGCACCCACCCAAGATAAGTGCTCTCCTATTCTGACTTCCCTGGAGTCTCCTATAGAAGGTCCGAGACAGCACGAGTTCTTTGGAAGTTAGAGTTTAATTAAGTTTTGTCATTCCTTCCTCTACTTTCATGGATCAAGAATAAAAATATATTATGTACCTTACCATTTAATCTAAGGAAGCTTTCATGAGGATAGATTAGTGCTTCCATTATCTTTTCTCAGTTCAAAGCAAAACATATTTTATTTTATTTTTTCTAAAAAAATTTGTCTGCATTATGGTGTTTAGCTGTAATTTTTTCATTTTTCTTAAAAGGTTTAACATTTTATAGCATATTCGAGGTTTTCATATGAAAAATAATAATAATCAATATAATATTTTAAATTATACTTATGGGGGCGTTAAACTTCAACTTCATGTTTACATATTAAGAAGTGCTTTTAATATTTTTAACATTTGATAAATTTTTTATTTTAGTAAGTGTTTAAAAAAACTAAAAATAGTTTCTAAAATCACTCTGCAATAGGTTTTAAGAGTTCATTTGATATGATTTTTAGAAAGGTTTTTAATTTAATAAACATTTATTGAAGAAAAAAAAATTAGGTATTTGATAAATTTTAGAAAGAATAATATTGAAAAATCACTGTACGTTATTTGGAAAAACATTTGCCATATTCTCTTGAAAATACTTCTATTAAAAATATTCTGAATAAAAATACTACAACAAACTCTAAACTAGTGTCAAATTATAATTATAGAAAAAAAATCCAAAATATAAATATATAAAAAAATCATTTGAGATATACAATCATCAAGTTGTAAATAATTGTCTCATCTTTACCACTCATTAGTTCTAACCATATTTTGTAACAATTATATAAACAGCCTAATTTCCAACCAAAAAAGCCTTTTGAAGCGAAAAACGAAAATAATCCCTATGTTATCGGTTGAACTTTTCCATTTTGTCAGCATAATTATTGCTTCAAATTTAAAAATCTTCAAATAGGTATTGAATAGTTTGTCAGCTTGGAAAAAATATCCTCTTTGCTCCGCTTATCCAACATTTAATAATGAGATCCAAGACAATTTTCTTGAAATACTAATAAATTATTTATCATATCCATCGATATTCATCCCATCAATTACGAGATATTCATTTCATTTGATAATTTTAACAATTTATCTATATATATATTATATTATATATATAGACTACTTCTCTATTTTCAAATCCCAACTTAAGATTATTCAACTATTAATAAAGTGTAAATAGAGTTTCAAATTTTACCACTGAAGCATGCCCCATTTAACCTTTATAAATTTCTTTCAAGTATACCCTACACTTAATATATATATATATAATATATAAATATATAAGCACTAACTCCTATTTCAATCCCAAACTTGGATTATTCAACTATAATAAATTTTAAATTAAAGTTTTCAGAATTTTACACTTGAAGCAGGCCCCATTTAAACCTTATAATTTCTTTCATATGATACCCTACACTTATAAGTACTCACATAATATATCACATTTTTAAACCAAAACCCTCTAATGATGATACTCAAACTTGACACAAAACCCTTCAATGAAACTCACACTTAACAATCTCTAGTGAACACTTACAAGGTTTACAAGAGAAGAAAAATATACAAACTCCTGTACTAGCAATTGGCTCAAAGATAAAAGAACCAGATTAAAGATACGTAAGAAAATAAATAAAAATTAAATATGTACTCAAACCATTTTTAAAGATCAAATAAATAAATCAATATATTCTCAAGATTCCTATTGTTCATAAATGGCCTCAAGAGTTTTGAACAGGAGTTCCAATTGTGAAATAGCAATTAGACACAATTGTCCTGTGCCATGTAGACCCTAAAATTGATGCCTATTTTAATATTTTGTAAGCCTATTTACTAGGAATTTTTTGCTCCTACCTAACAATCTCATGCACAGTCTATTGTATTTTTATATTGTATATTTTATTTTTTATTTTTATTTATTTTTATTTTCTCAATTTACCTTATTTACTTTATTTTTGAGAAGGAAATAGAAATTAGAAGAAAATCAGAATTTTTGGAAAACAAAAATCAGAGAATCAAGTTATAATAAATTTAAAAAGCTTCTCCGCTCCGCAAGAGACCTGCCCCCCCCTCCTCTCCCTGTTCTCTTCTTTCTTGATTTTTATTTTCACCTCTGCTTCTCTTCTTTGCCTTGCCCCCATCTCCATTACCATACACACTACCACTTCTCTGCTAATCACCCTTCCATGCGTCGCTCTCACCATCCGTCCACCTTTATAAAAACTCCTCCATCTCAAACTCCTCCCTGACTACAAAACCACTGATCAACACCCACCATGGCGCCACCTACACCTTCATCCGCCTCACCACGCCCACTTCCATCTCCATTATCCCTCCACATCCATGCACCTCACCTCCCAATTGTTGCTTCCTCTCCTCTCCGCTCAATCTCCATCACCCACACCCAGCTTCATTCAGTCCCACAACGACCATTGCCACACACACCCTCTCCATCTCCCTCACAGCCTCACCCATGGCTGCCATTACCTCATATTTATTTAGAAAGCATAAGCTTTTTCGTAGTTAAAATTGGATAAAATAATAATCTGTTAATACTATCAATAAGTTAATTAATTCATTCATTCCTCTACTTTCACATCAAGACAAATAACATTATTACATTTACCATTTAATTTTAAGAAGTCTAATTCATGAGGATAGATTATGTCCATTATCTTATCTCAGTTCAAAAGAGCAGGATTTAATCTTTTTTTAAAAAAATTAAATTTGTTCTATTATGTTTCCTCTCATTTTTAATTTCACTAAAAAAGTTTAACATTGCTATTGTATTCAAGTTTTCAAATTGCCAAAAAAAAAAATTAATATTCAATACAATCTCTTATCGGACTTAAACTTCAACTTCAAGTCCTCCTAACTTAATATGTTGCCTAATATCATTATGGAAAAAATATACCATTTAAAGTAGAATATATCAAAAATCATGAAGATATAATTTTCAAAATTAAATTGTTCTCATTTACAATCCTCTTATCATTCTAGCCATACTTATAGCAATATATAAATATGCCTATGGATGAAATTTTCACATAAAAAATGTCACATAATTATGGATTGATTTCCTCTAATTTGGATCTATACAAAGAGAGTGAAGATGAAACTTGAAACCACAACTACTCATGGCAACTTATCAGTACTGGCTCATTACTCCTAGGCCTACTAATCCTGGTTAGCTCATTGGCTTGGACTGAGCCAGTGGTAGCTGACTCCTTCAATTGGAGAGTTTAGTAAAAATGTCACATTAATTGATTGATTTCCTCTAATTTGGATCTATATAAAGGGAGTGAAGATGAACCTTGAAACCACAGCTACTCATGGCAACTCATCAGTGCTCATTACCACTAGGCCTACTAATCCTGGTTAGCTCATTGGCTTGGACTGAGCCAGTGGTAGCTGCCTCCTTCAATCGAAGTAGTTTTTGGCCGGTTTCATTTTTGGAACAGGTTCGGCTACTTATCAAGCAAGGAGATATTTTTACGGATTCATAGATTAATTTTAATCTATTACAACTTTTTTTTGTTTTTTTTAGTATGTGCATAATAGAGATCTGACATTTTCATGGTATCAAAAAACAACTGTTATAGATAATAGTGAAGACCAATCACAACTTGCCACATTATCAAAAATCACTTTAATTTGTACCATGCAATGGTGTGATTGCTTTAGATCTAAATTCCATTTTTTTATATTCTAAACCCATTTTTTCCATATATTTCAAATGTTCAAGTTTGAAGTTTGATATGGTGTGTATTCTATATCATATCATTTTCTTATTTTTAATATAAGTTAATATGTTCTGTGCATGGATTTTCCTGACTTTCAGTATATAAATTAATATGACTCATAGCAAACGAAGGTGGCAGAGGTCCTAGTATATGGGATACTTTCAGTCGTAAATACCCAGGTCTCTCTTTGAGTTGAATAATTTTCCTGACTTTTTTTAACACAAAAAGTTTATGATGATTGTGTTTGGATTTAAGCTTAAAGGTTTAGGATAACATTTGAGGTTTAAAACTTAAAAGTCAAATAATAATAATAATAACTTATATTTTTTGAAAAGAAAAAGCAAGTAAGATAATGACAAAAACTTTGATTATTAAATTTATTTATTTTTCTTTTTCTCTAAGAAAAAGAAAAACTTAAAATAGTTTAGGTTTTGCTATTAGGAAGTGATTGCAAATGATGACAAGAATACGAAGTTGAGATATGATAATCTTCATCCCAAAAAGATAAAATGAAAAATTAAGTGAAGTGGGCAGATGGATCAATAGAAGAACCCACCATCCTGGTTTAATTTTTTTATTTTTTGAAATTATATTAAAAAGTAATTTAATTGATAAACAAATAAATGTTATAAATTATAATTATTTACATAAATATAAATTTAAAATTATATATTTTTATTTAAGAATATATAAATTATAATTTTCAAAAATCATATTGAATCATTATTTGTTCACAATTGAACCATCGACCCAACTAGTGAATTATGACTTGATAACTTTTCTAATTCAATAATCAATATGAATTTAAAAGCATTAAAAATAATTTAGATAAGATTATAACCTAATTAATGAATAATTATATTATATATTGATATATATAAAAAATTAATTATATTTCTTAACTTTTTTGTGTTGACAATATAGCTAGGATAATGGATGGTAGCAATGGCGATGTTGCAAATGATTTCTATCATTGTTATAAGGTTTGGAATTCCTCATATTATCTTTTCCTTTTCATTTTTCTTTCATTAATATAATAAAAATTATGGTGATATTTATTTACATATTTGAATTTAATAGGAAAATGTGCATACAATGAAAGAATTGAGAATGGATGCTTTCGGATACTCAATATCTTGGTCTAGGGTATTGCCTCGTAAGTTTTTTGTTTCAATATTTTCATAAATTTTTATATAATATTAAATTTTCTACTAGGATTTTTTTTATAATGTATGAAAATGTTAGAAAAGTTGTGATATTTAATTATTAATTAATTTTGTTTAATTTTCTTCCCAAACAACAAAGAAGTTGATTTTAAAAGAAATAAGGAAATTAAGAAAAAATAAATAATAAAAAAAGGTCATTATGTTTTCTCCACATTGAAATTGATTCTTTGGCAAGAGAAGTTTTCCAACCCCAATTTGAATAAGCATAATTTTGACCAGATATAAAAGAGACAAATCTATATAAATGACTCTCGATGATGATCTCACTCATGGAAGGACAAATAAGGTCATACAAGTTCATCTCTACGTTTAAAAAATTCTTTGTATCATATCTTCGTTGATTCTAATAATTCAACATGAAATAAATATTAAAAAAAAGAGTAATAAACTACTAGTAAAGTCATGCCATGTGTAAATATCATCTATTGCTTAGTTTTACATTGATGGATGGTCATGCATGATGTTCTCTTCGTCAACTCCGCATTAATCATATATTAAATCTTAACTACTTCAAATCCACCATCTCTCATAATGTCACAATATATTTAATTAAATACATTCTTTTAATTCAATCCTTTTTTAACCATGGCCTCATATATTCCAAGCGGTAAATGCACGTAATGGTCAAAAGTTGCTCTTGTCTAGCACTTACGTGAATCTGCCACTGGAATGTCTTCTTACCAACAGGGACTTCACCATATTAGAGTGCTGTCTGTTTGTTGATTGCCACTGGAGCTTTACTCAATCACATCTGGGTGTGAGACATGCAGATAGTCTTGAGCTAAGACGGCGCTGAAATGAGGTACAGGAAGAGAAATGCCCACATATCCAAGGGAAAAACACGGAAGGATACCGGTCTTAGAGGTCCAGGACTTGAAAATGATGGTTTACATTATTGTGCTTCTCTTTGCACTATCTTCAAGACATTTGCATTATCTTCAAACTAGTTAGCATTATGATGATGGTTGCAGTTGTTGACTAGTTGGTAAGAAGGGATATAGACCATTAGTTATGAATAACAATTATGCACATATCTACTAATCATGAAGAATGTTAGTTCCGGAGTATTTCTACAATGAATGATTGTATCTAACTCATGCTTGGACCGTAATATACAT
>JBAPGN010000630.1:0-25031 GCA_037355405.1 Vitis amurensis | reverse complement strand
TGAAAAAGGGATTTTTAATTTAAATTTGTTTATTTTTTTTAAAACTCTTTATTTATGTTTTTTTAAAAATAAAATTAGAAAAAAAAACCGTGAATGACTTCAATCTTTACAAGGAACCGAGCTTAGAAAACTTATCGCAAGATCACGTGAGGGTCAAAAAGAAGAAAAGTTAATACTCTTTTTTTAACTTATATTAATTTATCAATGATACCAATTAAATTATGATTTTAAGCTCGATCTACTGCAACGTGGCACATTTCCATTGGGCAGGTCGGTCCCAATCAATTCTCCACCGTTGCCGATTCTATCACGGGCGATGAGCCCCTAAAATTCTGAGCCACTAAAATATTTTAAAATCAAAAAAATTATTTCAGAGCTGCCACGCCACACCTAAAGAATCCAACTCAGACACGTTTCTACCGTCCGATCTCCCATCATACCCACTCCACGAAATCATCTCCAACTCAATCAACTCGGAAACAACCTCCACCGTCACCTGGCGATCATACCACATGACAGATCAGCCTCCGGTGCACAGGCACCACACAGTAATTCATACTCCCATGGCTTACACTTCTGGACTCTTTGTACTGTTATCAGGATTCAGGATTGATTTGATTTTCTTCTGATTTTTTTTTTCAATTATTTAAAAAAATGTTTTTTTTTCAGAGACACAGAGAAAATCATCAGAGGAATGTTTTGATGATTTGGGGTGAAGAAGAGTGAAGAAAGAGAGAGATAGAGAGAGAGAGATTGATAGTTGAGCAGCTATGGAGGTGGCTTTGCAAGCACAGAGGCCAGTGAGCTGCAGAGCACTTTCTGATAGGGAAGCCAATTTCAAGATTAAACCTTTTCTGGGTTTCTTTCCAAATGGAAGGGCAACTCAATCCTCACAAGTAAAAAACATTTTTTTTTCCCTTCATGAGTTATATATAATGGTTGCCTTTCCTAGTATTTTTCTCCTCATTCTTCTTTTCTGTGTTGTTGGATTGTTTGGTGTTCTGATTCTGGACACACACATGTGAATGTATACTTGCTTTCTGATTAAATTATTTGGGTATGTTGTATCTGAAGTGGGGTATTTGTGATTTATTGTTGATTGAATGAATGTCCATTTGGAATGATTAATGATGGTTTGCAAATTATGTTTTCTTGAGTTTTGTGTTGGCTGATTGATTTGGGATTTTCCAGTAAAAGTGAACTTAATTGGTTAAGTTCTTACTGTTTCTTTGTGGTTATCCATCATCTGGTTGATTCACTGTACAATCAGATTTTTATTTTTAATTTTTTATTTTTGGAAATTCAAATATTTTGAACTAGGGTTATATTGAGTTAACTGGATATCATATTGAATTATCTGTTTTCATGCAGCATTCATGGCGCAGAGAGTTCCCATTAAGTGGGGTTTCATATGGGATCGTTGCAAGCGCTGGTAAGTCAATGGTAATTGTCCTGCTTTGGTTTGAGGTTGAATTTTTACTTATTTTTTCTGACTTTTTTTTTCTTTAAAATCTGTCATAATCTATCTGCTAGATTTTTCAAGGAGAAGACAAAGAAAAGTGTCGATGTCAGGGCCTAGGGGTCCTGGTCGGAAGGGATATATGCCAAAGACACCTGTGGAAACAAGCACACAGAAGAGGGATCAAAGAAATACTGGAAAGAATGAAGATCCAAGCACTCCCACATCTAGCGAATATGTTGGGACCGGGAAGAAGACACTTGGAACTGATGAAGAGCAGACTGTTGAAATTACTCGAGGAACGGAAGTTGATGAAGAGAGGAATGATAAAGGTTCAAGTGCTCCAACGTCTAGTGAATATGAGTCTGGAAAGAAAACGCTTGAAATGAAAGTTGTTGCTGGTGAAAAACAGACTGTTGAAATTACTCAAGGAAAGAAAGTTGAAGGAGGGGATGACAATGGAAAAGCTGCCGGAGCAGATGAGAATGTGATAGAGTCGCAGAAAATAAAACCTACTGCAAAGAGTGATACTGGGCATGCAAAGGATGGAATAAGTTTGGAAGAAAAGAATTCAGGTATCATTAAGAGTAGTGCCAATGAAGGAAATGAAAGCATTACGATTGATGGAGTTAGAGCTGAAGATGTTTCTCTAGATTTAAAGTTGGAGATGGAGGCAAATTTGCATAAACAGGTTCTTGAGGAGCTTGCAGAAGAGAACTTCTCTAGAGGGAACAAAATGTTTTACTACCCTCAAGTGGTGAAACCTGATCAAGATATAGAAGTGTTTCTAAATAGGAGCCTCTCCACTTTAAGTAATGAGCCAGATGTTATGATCATGGGAGCCTTTAATGATTGGCGATGGAAATCTTTCACCATCCAGTTGAACAAGACTCATCTCCAAGGGGATTGGTGGTCTTGTCAGGTTCATATTCCTAAAGAAGCATATAAAATGCATTTTGTGTTCTTTAATGGAACGAATGTCTATGACAATAATAACCAAAATGATTTCTGCATACCTGTTAATGGTGGAATGGATGCACTTGCATTTGAAGATATCTTGCTTGAAGAGAAACGTTGGGAGCTAGAGAAACTTGCTAAGGAGCAGGCTGAAAGGGAAAGACAAGCTGAAGAGCAGAGGCGAATAGAGGCAGAGAAGGCTGCTAGGGAAGCTGATAGAGCACAAGCAAGGGCAGAGACTGAAAGGAGACGGGAAATGTTGCAACATTCGATGAAAAAGGCTGCAGTTTCTGTTGACAATGTTTGGTGCATTGAGCCTCATGAATTTAAAGGTGATGACTTGGTCAGATTATACTATAACAGAAGCTCAGGTCCTCTTGCTCATGTTAATGATATTTGGATTCATGGGGGGCATAATAACTGGAAAGATGGGTTGTCTATTGTTGGAAGCCTCATCAAGGATGAGAAAAAGGAGGGTGACTGGTGGTATGTTGAAGGTATACATGGATACATTTCTTACCATACATATTGTTATAATTGCTAGATAGATGTTAAAGATAGGTGGATTGCAGGAAAAATAAGCAGAGCATGTGTTTCTGTTTTTATCCATCTTTGGATGGACTTGTGTGCCACATGTCCATGGTTCCTAGAACAACCTAACCTGTCTTTAGCAGAAAACCTTTTGCTTCATTTGGATACTCAGATCAACAGCTGCACGATTGTTCAAAGTAAGAATTTCATAGGAAAGCGGTGATCACACTCTTGTTGCCTTGCTCCTGAGAAAGATCTCCAAGTATAGGGATCCATGAAAGGTGGATTATACCTCATTGCGTGTGCTGTGTAAATGGTCCTCCTATCATTATCTAGGTTATCTATACTGTCTAAAACTTTGTTGGTTTCCATCTATTTCCTCCTTTGAGCATACGAACTATCCTTTATAAACCAATTCTTTATTTTGTTAAGTTTATACTTGATGCTAAATAAGAAATGTTTGTACATCCAACCAATCAGAAAATCATTTTGGCGAAGGAAGTAGAACTTGGAAACAAGCTAACTTTAGTACATTTGATAATCTGAATGGGTCTGGTTAAGTGGTTAGTTCCGATCCTTTCCTTTCATGTCATACTTTAGATCACTGTGAGATTACTGAAGGACATTCCTTTTAGTGTTATTTTTGCTAACTACCTCCAAATGATACTGCAGTGAATTAAGAAGCTCTACATAGTCTTATCATTGCTAAGCTAATGATGTTCCTGCTGCCAATTTTATGAAATGCCAAAAGGTTATTTTATATCATATATCCTTATGGAAGTAACAGATTTTGGTAACACATATTATTGAGAAAGTAACTGTGGTCTCATCACGTACTCACTCGTATTCTAAATTCCAATGCAAATTCCATGACATTGTGATCTTATTATAACATCTTTAGTATATTTTCACTCCATGCTGTTTTGCAACATCTGTTGCAAGTTGCACAAATTCCATTCTTTTGAACAAATATATTTTCTGTAGTTGTTGTACCTGAACGAGCCCTTGTCTTGGATTGGGTTTTTGCTGATGGACCACCACAGAGAGCCAGTCTGTATGATAACAATCACCGTGAGGATTTCCATGCTATTGTACCACAATCTATTTCTGAAGAACTTTATTGGGTTGAGGAAGAATACCAGATATACAAGAAACTTCAGGAGGAGAGGTGGTTAAGAGAGGAGGCTATACGTGCAAAGGTCAGTTTACCATGAAATTTTACATTCATGGTGATCAGATTGTTATCCTATAATATGCATTGGGAAGCATAGTGAAGATGCAAAAATTTTACTTGTTAATTTAGGAGAAAAGCATTCTTGGCCATTCTATTTCAGTATGGGGACACCTGAGAATGTAGTCAGGTAACTAAGAACAATCTAGTCTATCTCAGTAGACTTGCAGAGGGCAAAGGACCCCCATACATGAGTTTTGAAGTGGTGGGTTCTTGTTGCTTGTTCTCCTTATGAGCAAGTATGCAGTTTTGTGAACTTTCTTTCTTACAACATTAAAGCACCTGAGGTTTTGTTTTTCTGCCTTTTTTATTACCACAAATTGATCTTTGTCTCAGGAGAAATTTTATCTCCTTGCTTTTCTCATTTCTTTGTTACTGTTTCCAAATTTCTTTCGTCCTTATCTTGTCACAGGCTGAAAGAACAGCACGAATGAAAGCTGAAGCAAAGGAAAGAACTTTGAAAATGTTTTTGTTGTCTCAAAAGCATATAGTTTATACTGAGCCTCTTGATGTTCAAGCAGGAAGCACGGTATCAGTTTTGTACAATCCTGCCAATACAGTTCTGAATGGAAAATCTGAAGTTTGGTTTAGATGCTCATTTAACCGTTGGACCCACCACAATGGCCCCTTACCACCTCAGAAAATGTTGCCTGTAGATAATGGTTCTCATCTCAAAGCTACTGGTAAGTTTTTCAGTTGACGATTACTATTATGGAATATTATGTGGTTTAGACAATCTGTTCCTAGTCATAGTGATTGATTATTTTCTTTGGTTTGGAAGGTTAAAGATTCTTTTTTTTTTTTTCCAAAAAGATTCAAAGAAATGTGGTATCCAGTTTCTTGGTTAGACTTCCATCATAAACCATGCCTCAGATTCTGTTTTTCATGGTTGTGCCATCCAAGTTTGCGTACATTTTCTCTTTAATGTCTAAGATAGTTCTTCAAATATATGTTCCTAACTTGTGAGCAAGTAGTCAATACATATTTGACATTTCAAGGTGCAGCAATGTAAACAAGGAGAATTTTGACATTGAAAAATTGATAAAAAACCAGGTAATCCAACATATTTATCACACCCAAAATAGTTCTTTCTCTTCCACTACTTAGTGTTACATGTGCCTTTCTGTATTCAATGAATATTTCTTTTCTCAAGCAATCTATGAAAGCTTAGGAAATAAGGTTGTCCTTTTGCCCCTATCAGCATTTGGCTTTCAGTATCTTCTGGGAGTGTGTTATTTATGTGTGGTACAAAACAATGGCTGCTCATGAAAATATTGCTGAAGGCCATGTGGTGCACTTTTTGGGCCTTGGACTCTATGAGTGGTTCTTCTAGCTCTTGGCTCGCCTGAAAATAATTTGTTAGTAGGAAACCTTGACTCCTTGCTTCACAAGCTCCTTGATGAGACTATAGGGCTTATAGAAACTGGAATAAATGCTTGACATATCAAGTAATTAATTTGTTTGAGCACAACATTTCTGATAAAATGTGTCTTTGCAGTCAAGGTTCCATTGGATGCATACATGATGGACTTTGTATTCTCTGAGAGGGAGGATGGTGGAATTTTTGACAACCGAAATGGCATGGATTACCACATACCTGTTTTTGGATCAGTTGTAAAAGAGCCACCCATGCACATCGTGCATATTGCTGTTGAAATGGCCCCCATTGCAAAGGTACTTTTGGTTTTCAGTTTAATTAATGATTGTACAAAGCATCTTCCTTCTGTAGAGGACAACCATATCTCTGAAGTATTCAGTTGTTACACAACCACTTAAAGCAACTGCAACCGATTGAACATCTCCGTCTGGAATACTGGATGCAACCAAAACTTCTCCTGTAATAACCCTTCTTCTTTTAGATAGCGGTCATCCATCAGTAGATCTTCTTATCTTCCTTATGTGCCTATGACTGTAATATTTACTATTTTGAGGATCCATCCTTTGAACTGCACAACAGAGTTTAGGTGCTGCACTGTTAGAAATTCCTCTAAAAAAAATTTATCTTTTAAGTATTCCTAACTACATCTTCATAATGTGACTTTCCTTCTTTTAAATACCTGATTACATATTAGTCCATGCTTTGAATGCTGCACAAACTGCAGTTCTGGCCTCCAGCAATGATAAATAAAAAAGAGATGCTGTTGCTAAGGGATATGGGAGGAGCATCTGTTTAATGTTCTATGAGTCATACCCCTTCAATGTGATCTGAAACACAGGTGGCAAGAAAAGTTAAGATGCAGGCAATGGTGCTAGCACCAGGATGTGGGCATATTGTCACGGACTTAGTCTTCTTCTAATCTCATGCAACACTTAGACAAATCAAGACCCTTGATCTTGCCAAGTCAACCTTACTCCCGATGCTTAGCTTGCTAGGCTAAGACGCTCACGACTTGGAAGCTTTAAAAGACGTAGTAGGCAACTCTTGAAGAATGGAAGCTTTTATTGCTTAAAGGAAGCTTTACAAGTGCTTTGAAACTCACTTGCTTGGTTGGTTAGGTTCTTGGGTGGTGCCTTGGCCAAATGAGGTTTTATCCTATTTATAGGCACCTTAAGAAGTCTCTAGAACCTTGAAGGGTTCCTTACAAATCAATAATAATCTAGAAGCTCATACACTAGTCTATGTACAAGGGTATGTACAAGATGACTTTGGACCACACTATTCCAATGCTCTCTTAGCCAAGTGTAGAGATGTGTGGACATCTCTAGCCCTCTCTAGAAGCTTCCATACTCTTCCACTTTGTAGCTAAGTGTAGATGTCTCCAGGGGTCTCTAGAAGCTTCCCACCTCCTATATAAGCTCATGGAGAGGGTCATTTGGAGCATCTTGTGACAATATGCTTATTTTGATTAAGCTCATTGATTTCTCCTCATAATGGCTATGAAGTTGTCCTAAGTTAGAGATGATCTCCTAGCTAAGTTTGGTGTTTCAAATTGGGAATTTGGATGTTGACTCATCAAAGTTATAGGGTCATCTCCTTCATTATGCCTAGCCATTATTTTGATTTCAATTTTCTTTTATTAGTTTTTCCTTTCATAAGGGGTTATTTCTACTTCTCTCTCTTGCAAATTTGGTCTGTATTAAAGGAAAAAATAGATAAGAAAAGAGTAGGAGGATCTTTGAATTGTTCATGTTCTTGTGATTGTGTATGTTTTGGAAATCATAGCTGAATTATTTTCCCCTAAAAAGGAAAAAAAAAAAAAGGGAATGGGAAGAACACTTCCTAAAATGTTTTGTATCTGAGAAATGAAGGAGGGAAGGAGAGAGGGACCATATATGGGCATCACATCCATTTTTCCATTTAACTGCCTCCGGTTTTTAAAGAGTGCCAAAATATATGTTTTTGGAGTGTTTGTGAGATGTCCTTGTTTATGATCCCAATCTTGTAGCTTGTGTATGAAAAGCATATTAATTTCTTCTGATATTTGCTTGTTTGTTTTTATTTTAGTTTTTTTTGTGTATTATATTGAAATCTATTACAGGTGGGAGGCCTTGGTGATGTTGTCACTAGTCTATCCCGTGCTGTGCAAGAGTTAAACCACCACGTGGACATCATTCTCCCAAAGTATGACTGTTTGAATCATAGCAATGTAAGCTTCAATCCTGTCTCTTCAGTCCAGATTATTGATTTCAATATTTTTTCTTTCTTATTCTTGAATTTTAGCTTCTATTACTGAACATATGTAATATTATACCCTTGCCTTTGTGAAAGAAACATGCATCTGAATGTCAGTTCTATGGATGGTAGTTTAGTTTAACTGTATCTGTTAGAGGTCTATTTCAGAGATAGTTGAAGAATGAGTTTATTCTTATTTTTAGAATTTAGTCTGGAAATTTTCTTATACAAAATTCCTTGAATTCCAAGGAAATTCAGATTTACATCCTTTGGCAATGTGGTGCTTACAGAGCACAAGTATGACAACCATTACACCAATTGTTACGCTTTTATTTTAGTTATTTCATTTAGTTTATTGAACGTCTATGTTTTGAAACAGGTGAAGGACTTTCAGTATAAGAGATGCTATTTCTGGGGCGGAACTGAAATAAAAGTTTGGTTTGGAAAAGTCGAAGGCCTTTCTGTTTACTTTTTAGAGCCTCAAAATGGGTAATCCAGTAGTTCTGTTACACCTTTTAGACATACCATTATTATTTTGGTAGGAATTTGTATCCCATTTTTACTGTTCATGCATATATTTCAGTTAACTACATCTCTGAACCATCCTCTTATTGGTTCTTTGTTTCCTTCTATGTTCTTTACTTGCTTAATGACATGGTTTTGGTGCTTCAGTTGTTCAGTTCAGTTACAAATATTTGTCATTTGTTCAATTACCAATAGTCAACCTAACCACCTTGATTTTTATCACAACTGCTCTAGTAGTTAAATTCAATCCATTTGCAAGATTAAACCAGTCTCTTTATTGTTTCTTCCAGGCATTGCATGCACAAATAAATTCATGCTCAAAACATTGTTTTATTGTTTCTTTTGGGTGTTGCATAACCAAATAAATTCATGCCAAAACCATTCTTTAATTGTTTCTTTCAGGCATTGCTCACATTAATGCATGCCCTAATCGTGATGAGGTAGTTCTCCACTTCACTCCCATTTTGATTCTGGGAGGCTTGGATTGTTGTGCATGACTGAAAATTATGATCTGATTAATCCTTGAAGAATCCTTGGTTGTACATGTTCTCTGAGGTACGCCTTTGAGATCTTGACCGCCAAAGAGTGAATTCTGATGTCTGCGTTCAAAATGATTCTGACATTCTAGATTGACATCCTTTAAATATTACATGTTAAACTGTGGTAGTTCTCAGTCCCACCCCCATCTTTGCCTTTTGGGAGGTTTGGACTATCATGCTTGGCAAAAAACTCCAACTCAATCCACCCTCAAAGAATATTTGTACACATTCTCTTAGTTATGCCTTTGAGACCATTGAAATTTTGTGCTGTGAATTATTTGGTGGATCACAGCAGCTTCTCCCTGAGGTTTGTGGAATTCACAGTTTGAAACCTTAAGAGCATCTCCTAAATTATTCTTTTCCCATATGTGATGCGCAACTAAGTTCTGAACTGGAAAATTTTGTTTTTGTACATGTTGAATAACAGTAATAATCATAACTGAGATGAGTTTGAATCTAATAACATCAAACTTATAGGTTGTGTGCAAGTCATGTACCTGATGGTTTCCAAATGATCCATAAATCATAAGAAACTTTGTATAGTGGCTTTGTTGTGGCTGGTCTTACAGCTCTGAATTCAAAATTGTCAAAGAATCAAAATTGTTTCTATTTGGATTGTATTAATATTTATCACCAGTTCCACTCAGATATAACTTCTACTGATTGCCTTTGTTGTGGCTGGTGTTACAGCTCTGAAATTTAAATTGTCAAAGACTCAAAATTGTTTCTATTTGGATTGTAATAATCTTTTCCCTAGTTCCATTCAGGTATAACTTCTACTAAAGTTCCATTATTGATGCCTTGACATAGACCTTGTTCTTGTCTCAGTAGTTGCAATTTAGCATGGAGAACTGAATTCTGGATATTTAATTTGTGTAACACTGGATTTGAACATGTATTCATGATTGTCTGCCATTCTGTTCTTTACAAAATTCAGCTGTTGGTTTCAGCAAAATCCTCTATTGATGCATTTTCCCTTGCAGATTTTTTTCGGCAGGTTGCATATATGGGTGTAGGAATGACGGGGAAAGATTTGGTTTCTTTTGTCATGCTGCCCTTGAATTTCTGCTCCAAAGTGGATTTCATCCCGTAAGTTTAATAATTTGACTCATTTATCAAGTTATTGCTCTTTAACACTATTCCGCTAACTCATTCATGTTCTAGCTTCAGTGGTAAAACTTGACGTTTCTACATCTTGATGTATATTATTATGTTTACAAGTGCTCCAACTCATCAAATAAATTTTTCATTTTTGGGTCTAATTAAGCTAACAATAAAGATCTGTTTACCTATCAAAAAAAAGAAAAAAGAAAAAAAAACAATAAAGATCTGTTTAGAATATTGTCATACTAATATACACACAGAAGACCGATTTTTTTTTTTTTGGTTGTAATTTTCATTTATTATGTTAGTATGTTCCTATTAAGTGTATCCATTCTGACTAGTGCTTTATGCTGGGCAGGATATTATTCATTGCCATGATTGGTCTAGCGCTCCAGTTTCGTGGTTGTTTAAGGACCATTATAAGCATTATGGACTTAGTAAAGCTCGGGTTGTCTTTACAATACATAACCTTGAATTTGGGGCACCCCTTATTGCGAAAGCAATGGTTTACACAGACAAGGCTACAACTGTTAGTACATACCATTTTCCTTCAATAAATATTATTCTTAGTATTTACAGCGATTCAATTTTGTTTTTATGTTTGTTTCTTGGTTGCTCTTTTCAATAATTTATATATATTTTTTACTTGATATATGCTTTAACAAGTTACTTTTATTGGCATCTTCTTTGTTAAGAAGTTAGATTAATATGTTTACCTTAATCACTGAATTTCAAACTTGTTCTTTATTTTTTATTTCAAATTATTGTATTTTTTTTATTGATTATTGATTTATTTATTGTTAGGATGGGTTTGCATGTTAGTCATAATGCATGTTATGATGCTTTAATATGCTTAATTTTTTTTATTTTTTTGTTACAGTATCTGCATAGCGTCTTGATAAAACTATAGAACAATGGTGGATGAGAAAAAAAATTACTGAGAATTCTTGAAACTGGATGAAAAAGTAGAACCTTTGAGTTCTTAAGAAATTAGGATTGTGTGAAGATAACATTTTTGAAATTTTCTCATTGTTGGCTGGACTTGTCTAGATAGAACTCTTTTAATTAATAAAAAAAAAGAGAGAAAAAGAAAAAGAAAAGGTTAAATTTATTCTAGATGAAAACTCTAGGTTACATTTTTGGAGGATGATATTTGTAGGTGACTCTTTACCTTTGAGATAATTTGGCTCAAACTCCTAGTAACCTGAGACAAGTAAGACTTCTGAACCATTGATGCATAGAAATCAGAGGAATCAATAATGCCCTCTCTGTTCCATTTGGAAGTCAATTTAGATTTCATGCTTTTCCATTGTATCAATTTAGTATGCCATTGAAGAAATTGCTGATATCAAAAAGGAGAAACCATATGCGATTTTTTTGCAATAGTCTGTGCTCTCTTTCATATATGGCCATTGCAGCACCTTAATTCTGAATGTTCATATCTGCAGGTATCCCACACGTATTCAAGAGAGGTTTCTAGGAATCCTGCAATTGCTCCTCATCTGTACAAGTTCCATGGTATATTAAATGGAATTGACCTAGATATATGGGACCCATACAACGATAAGTTTATTCCTGTAAGTAGATTACGGTAGTTGAAGTTGAAATCCTTAACTTGTAGCTGTCTTACTGAATTCCCTCATGTTTTGTCATCTACAAATTATACAACATACTATAATTTATGTTTGCATAAATAGAATACTAAAAGAAAGAATAATCTCCATCTACTACTAAATTGGGCATATTAAACTTCAGTAGAATAGGATTACAATCAGTAGCAAACCCTTGAAGCTTCTTTCTTTTTCTTATTATACTTGGAATTAAACTATGACATCTTTATACCTTTTTAAATTTAGAGTTTGATGGGCATTGCTTCTGTAGATTTATGCTTCATATGATATACTCTAATCGATCATATTGCTAATACTTGCTGAAACATACTTCCTTCATCCTCTGGAAAACTACAAAACTTTTTTTTCTTGCTAAGGTACTTGGCCCTGGAAAAAGGCTGGGCAAAAGGACTGTGTTAACTTGTAAAGGAGTATTGATGTGGTAGGAGTTTGCTATTAAGATGAAATTCAATGGTGAATTTAGAATTTTTTTTTTTTTTTTAAAAAGAGAGTAAAGTTGTCACTCAAAAGCAGAGCAATTAATTACAATTTAGGAGTCTTCATTCACACCCTTATCATTAGAACATATTAACAGAGGTCTAAGATAATGACCGTCTTTGATATGTTTTCATCACCTAAAATTTTTGGGCCAAGAAGCAACATTTTCTGTGTGATCTCTTGTTGAACTTTTCTTGCTGGTTCACATAATCAACATAAAATTTAAGTCAGTTCTTGGCGTAAATGTATTGTAAATGGAGTTGCCTATCATTAATTTTCATAAACTAATCTAAGAAATCTCAACAAATAAGATTTTAATTCTAGAGATGAGAGAGAGTGAGGGGTTTCGTGAGGTCGAAAGCAAAGAAGGGGAGTCTCGGGCGGAGAACCGTGGGAGGAGGAAAGGAAACAGAATTGTGGTGGAATCGAAATTGTTCGAAGTTGAAGTTGAGGAGAGAAACGGAAAGCGTCACGTTGTGATCTCGGAAAGCAAGGGTGAGTTAGTGTCTTGGGTCCGACTGGGGCCGGCGAGTGTGGGATTGTTCTTAGAAGGGTTGTCTCAGTGTCTGAGGGATGGGGAAGAAGGAAGATGGGAGAAGGGCCGGAAGGAGAAAGGGAGATTTTATTCCATGGTGAGAGAGGCGAATAGGGCCGGGTGTTTCATTCGTCTGGGGGTGACGGACATGGAGAAGAGGAGGTTTGGGATTTGTATACCAAGAAGGGGAAAGGAAAAGGGAGGATGGCTTGCTGTGAAAGAGGCCTTACGGAGGGAAGGAAGTTGGCTCGATGAAAAGGAAAGGGACCAAGGAATAAGGGAGTCGGGCAAGCTGTACGCGGAAGTGGTCAAGGGCTCAGAGCTCAGGGATACAACAAGATTCAGAGTGGATATAAAGGAGGAGGAAACAAAGAACAATGTGAGTAGATTGAGACAGTGCCTGATAGGCAAATGGAACCCTAGCTCAGCGCGAGAAGAAGACCTTGCGAGTTTGGGGTGGGCAGCGGCAAGAGCGTGGGGTTTGAGAGGGAAGCTGGGTCTGGCTAGATTGGGGAAGGGCTGTGCCCTGTTGGAGTTTGAAAAAGTGGAAGAAGCTAAGAGGGTGTTAGCCTCGGGGGAGAGACTAGTGGGAGGGATCCAAATGGGTTTGGAGGCGTGGAGTACGAAGTTTGGATGCCCTCCAGAGGGGGAAAACAGGAAGGAAGCTTGGGTTAGAATTTTGGGTCTACCAATTTCATTGTGGGTGCCGTCGATTCTGAAGAGAATGGGCGATGCGTGCGGAGGTTTCTTGGACGTCGATCCTCTGACGGAGAGGAAGGAGGACTTGGAATGGGCAAGGATCAGAGTAAAGCTGCCGGAAGGGGCTCTGTCGTGTTCCATGGAGATAGGGGTGGAGGGGGAGGTGTATGTCGTGACGCTGTGGTGGGAGATCTCGCCGGAGATAAGGAAGATAAAGGGGGAAGGCCGAGACGGCTGTGGGAGACAGAGAGGGGAGGTTAGAGGTGAGGAAGAACCACGCGCGGGGTGGCGTGTGGGGGAAAATCTGGGCGCTGCACCCAAGGAACAACGCCGGTCAGAAGATGGGACGGGAGAGCAGGTGAGACAGTTTGAAAATTGGGCTTTAGTTGGGCGGGCGACCCAGCAAAGATCCGGATTCGCAGGAGATGGGTCAAGCTCCTCTGGTTTGGGCTGTGACCCCGAGGGCCAAAAGTGGGAATATGGCCCAGTTATGCAAGGTGGGCCTTTTAATAAGAAGGATGAATGGGCTGCAATGGGGAAAGGAGGTGGGCCGGCTGAAGGAAGGTACTCTGATGGGCTCGAACTCTTGTCTCGTGGGCCTGCTATAACGGTTGGGGGTGGTCCGGGCCAGACGCAGGCCCAAAAGACTGGCATGGACTTTGTAGAAGGCTTGGGCCTAAAGCTGGAAGAGGATTTCATTAAGTGCCGTGAAAAGGAGGCAAATGGGATGCAGCAGCAGGCTCCCCAGTGTTCAGTGGCAGAGAGGGCGATCATGGATGAAGCCTTAAGGTATGGGTCTGTCTTTAATCTAAGGGCTGTGGATTCCTCTTCTTCTTCTTCTACTTTTTTTGGTTGGACTCCAGAGAGGGAGTCTTGCGACCACTCTGGGGAAATAAGGGCGGGCCTCCAGAAGGAAAGCAAGATGGAGCTCGCAGCCTTAGGGGGGCCTTCAGTGAGTAGAGAGGGCTGCTGGGACCTGATTGAGATCAACTGTGATGCTCTAGAAGTCCAGAACCCGGAATGCACTCCAGTTTTGATGGAGTCCCAGGCTCAAAGGAGCGAGAAGGAGACTAAATGGGAGGATAGCAGCTTGGCTAAATTTAGTAAGCTTCTGGGATTTTCAGTAGAAGGCCTGGAGAGAGAAATATTGGACTTTCTGTCCAAAATCAGAAAAAGACGTGAAAGGATCCATAGCAAAGGATTATTGGAAAAATCAAAGTTTGATAGGGAGCTCAAAAGGTTGGAATGCTCAGTCAAATACAAGGGGAAAGACAAGAAAAATAGTCATCTAAAAAGTAGAGGGGGCCAGCTCTGTTTGTTTAATGAATCTTAAAATATTGAGCTGGAATGTGAGGGGGGCAAATGATGTTAATAAGAGGAGAATTATTAAGTCTGTGATTAGAAAACAGAAGGTGGACTTATTTTGTATCCAAGAGACAAAAATACAGTTAATGACGGATGGGGTGGTGAAAAGCTTAGGGGTGGGGAGATTTTTAGACTGGAGAACTATTGAAGCAGCTGGGGCAGCGGGAGGTGTTCTAATTTGCTGGGACAAGAGGTCTTTGGAACTGTTGGAGTGGGAGGAGGGCCAATTTTCAATTTCATGCAAGTTCAGAACTGTGGAAAATGGGGCAATATGGGTGTTCACGGGTGTCTATGGCCCCTTCTCCAAAGAGGATAGGGAGTGCCTATGGGAGGAATTTGGAGCCATAAGAGGGCTTTGGGGTGTACCCTGGTGTGTAGGGGGAGATTTTAATGTGATTCTTTCTCAAGGGGAAAGAAGCAGGCAGGGGAGGATTTCATCAACCATGAGGAGATTTGCTCAGGTTATGGATGACCTTGAGCTTATTGATCTTCCTCTTCAAGGTGGATCTTTTACGTGGAGTGGGGGGTTTCAAAATCAAGCCTGGGCCAGGCTGGACAGGTTTATGGTTTCACCCAGCTGGCTTGATCAGTTTAGGAATGTGATCCAGAAGAGATTATCTCGGCCTATATCGGATCATTTTCCAATTACCATTGAGGGGGGTGGTATAAAAAGAGGTCCATCTCCATTCAGGTTCGAGAACATGTGGCTGAAAGTGGAAGGGTTCAAAGACCTGTTGCGGAGTTGGTGGCAGGGGATGTCAGTGAGCGGAACGGCTAGCTATAGGCTGGCTACAAAACTAAAGATGATTAAGCAGAATCTAAAGGTCTGGAACAGAGAGGTGTTTGGGAATCTGGAGAGTAATAAGATGGCCGCGCTGCAGCAAGTGGACTATTGGGACCAAGTGGAAGGTGAGAGGGGCCTGACAGAGGAGGAGCTGTCAAGGAGAAAAAAAGTGAAAGATGATTACGCAAAATGGGTTAGGCTGGAGGAGATACACTGGAGACAGCTCTCAAGGGAGCTGTGGCTAAGAGAAGGGGATAGAAATACGGGGTAATTTCACCGAATGGCAAACGCACATCGAAGAAGGCAGTCCATGGATAAAATAAATATAAATGGGGTATGGCTTTCAGAGGAGCAAGATGTGAAGAATGGAATAGTAGATGCCTTTCAACGGTTGTTAACGGAGGACTCGGAGTGGAAGGCAGATATAGGGGGGTTAGACTTGAATCAGATTAGCCAACAAGAGGCGGACACCTTGGAGCTCCCCTTTACGGAAGAGGAGGTCCATTCGGCCCTTATGGGCATGAATGGGGATAAGGCTCCTGGGCCGGATGGTTTCACGGGGGCTTTTTGGCAATTCTGCTGGGAGTTTGTAAAGGAGGAGATTTTGGAGATGTTCAAGGAGTTCCACGAGCAAAAGGCTTTTCTCAAGAGTCTCAATACCACGTTTCTAGTCCTTATCCCAAAAAAAGGAGGTGCGGAGGAGCTGGGGGATTTTAGGCCGATCAGCCTAATGGGCGGGCTGTATAAACTTTTGGCTAAGGTGCTGGCCAATAGGATTAAAAACGTGGTTGGTAAAGTGGTCTCTTCAGACCAGAACACTTTCGTCATGAATAGGCAGATTTTGGATGCGTCTCTGATAGCAAACGAGGTGATTGACTCATGGAAGAAAAGAGGTGAAAAAGGCCTGATCTGCAAGTTAGATATTGAAAAGGCGTATGACAGTGTGAATTGGCAGTTTTTGATGAGGGTTATGCAAAAAATGGGTTTTGGGGTTAAGTGGAGAGAGTGGATATGGAGCTGCATTTCCACTGCTAAGTTCTCAGTGTTAATTAATGGGGAACCAGCTGGCTTTTTCTCTAGCTCTAGAGGGCTTCGGCAAGGTGACCCCCTATCCCCATACTTGTTCATTATGGGAACGGAGGTGTTGAGCGCCTTTATTCGGAGGGCTGTGGAAGGGGGCTGCATTTCCGGGTGCAGGATCCAAAGGGGCAGGGGGCAGGCTGTGAATATCTCCCATCTTCTTTTTGCGGACGATGCCATAGTCTTCTGTGAGGCTAAGAAAGATGATATGACATTTTTGAGCTGGATTTTATGTTGGTTTGAAGCCGCTTCAAGGCTGAGGATAAATTTGGCTAAAAGTGAGATCATTCTGATAGGGGAGGTGGAGGAGATTCTTGAGATGGCTGTGGAGTTGGGATGCAAGGTAGGTAAGTTGCCTTCAACTTATCTGGGACTGCCCCTGGGTGCGCCCAATAAGGCTGGGAGCGTGTGGGATGGGGTGGAGGAAAGGATGAGGTGGAAGTTGGCCCTCTGGAAGCGGCAATACATATCAAAGGGCGGAAGAATTGCACTCATAAAGAGTACCCTGGCTAGCATGCCTCTATATCAGATGTCCCTTTTCCGCATGCCTAGGGTAGTGGCAAGAAGACTAGAAAAGTTGCAAAGAGACTTTTTGTGGGGAGGGGGAAGTATGGAAAGAAAAGCCCACCTTGTCAATTGGGAGAGGGTGTGCGTGGGCAAGGAGAAAGGGGGACTGGGGTTGAGGAAGCTAATCCCTTTGAACAAAGCCCTTCTTGGAAAATGGGTGTGGAGATTTGCTAATGCTAAGGAGGAAATGTGGAAACGTGTCCTTGTGGCAAAATATGGGCAAGAGGAATTGGGGTGGAGGACTAAGAAGGTTAATGGAGCTTTTGGGGTTGGGGTTTGGAAGGAGATCATGAAAGAAGCTGATTGGTGTTGGGACAAAATGAACTTTAAGGTTGGAAAAGGCACCAAAATCAGGTTTTGGAAGGACCCTTGGTGTGGGGAGGTGGAGTTGGCTCGTAGATTCCCTCAACTCTTCAATGTGGCTGCCCAAAAGAGTGCCACTGTGGGAGAGTTATGGGACCACAATTCTGACCTAGGAAGTTGGAACTTAAGGTTTTCGAGGGGCTTCAATGATTGGGAGCTGAATATGGTGGTTGAATTGCTTCAAATCCTAAGGGGTCAAAGAATCACCCTGGAGGAGGACTTGGCTCTTTGGAAGGGGGGGCAAAATGGGAAGTTTGGAGTTAAGGAAGCGTATGAGCTGCTGATCAGCCGTAGTACCCTGCTCTTTCCTAAAAAGGGCATTTGGGTGGAGAACGTTCCTTCAAAGCTTGCGTTCTTTGCGTGGGAAGCTACTTGGGAGAGGGTTCTCACGCTTGACAGGCTTCAAAAGAGAGGGTGGCAGCTTCCTAATCGCTGCTTTTTATGTGGCATGGATGAGGAAAACGTCAACCATCTCCTTTTACATTGTACAGTGGCTAGAGTGTTATGGGGGCTCGTTCTTGGCTTAGTTGGAGCCCAATGGGTCTTCCCAGAAACTGTAAAGGAGGTGATTGTCAGCTGGAAGGGCTCTTTTGTGGGAAAAAAGAGGGAGAAAATTTGGAGATCCATACCGTTATTTATTTTTTGGACGGTATGGAAGGAAAGGAATAGACTAGCATTCAGGGGGGGGGGGGGGGAGTTAGCTATACAAAGAGTTAAGAATTCTTTTGTATGTAATTTGTGGGGGTGGGCAAAATTGTATAGTGGTGCGGAGTCTCGCTCCCTTATAGGTTTCCTGGAGTGGATAGCCTCCAGCTAAGGGTTGGTTGGTTTTTTGTTGTTTTTTTGGTAAGCTTGTGAGGCCCCTGTCGCCTCGTATACTTCTTGTATACTTTGCGGCGTTTTGCCTTTTGCTAATATATGTGTTTGCTTATCAAAAAAAAAATTTCATAAACTAATTAACCAACCATTATATTTCTAGTAAGAAAAGATTATAGGGAGGTTTTAACCTATATATGATCACAAAATCAATAATATTGAAGCACTTCACTCATACTATTGCTTTGTTATATAAGTGTTTAGTGGTTCTCAATTTACCATTCTAATCTCTATATTTTTTAAGCGACAAATTTATTGGAACGAGGTAGTTAATTGGTTTATTTTTCTTAACATTGGAACACAAAGTTCTTTTATTGTGACTTTGAATAGTTTTCATTGGGCTATACTTCTCAATATGCTGCATGGCATCTGTGATTTTGCAACTGCTGTTGAAGGTTTGACATGGAACAAAATGCATTTATTTTCCTTTGTGTCTGATTATAAACTTAGCATCATTGAATACATTTTGGAGCTTTTGTTCACTTCCATTGTCAGATGCCTTGGCAACTGGGGCTAATACATGTCTCATATTTTTCTAGGTACCTTACACTTCAGACAATGTTGTTGAAGGCAAAAGGGCTGCCAAGGAAGCCTTACAACAAAGGCTTGGTTTGAAAAAATCTGATTTCCCTTTGGTAGGAATTATTTCTCGCTTAACTCATCAGAAAGGAATCCACCTCATCAAGCATGCCATTTGGCGCACCTTAGAACGCAATGGACAGGTTCTCTCTCTCTCTCTCCTCTTTTCCAAGGGTGGTTATGGACATATATACCTGCACATTATTTTCATCCTAGATTATCCACTCAGCACCTGGGAATGAGTAGGACGGGACTTAACCTAAGAATTCTAACTTATATTTCCATGAAATGTACATTTGCTCTCTCTCTCCTCTCTGTGTGTGAATCATACCTTTTATGCTCAATGTCGATCATTTAAGCTAACTCAAGTGTATAGTTCAAATTGGTGCATTTTAAGAGCTGAATCTTATACCATTTTCATCCTCTGAAGATACAAAATATGATGGCAGGTTGTATTGTTAGGTTCAGCTCCAGATCCTCGTATTCAAAATGATTTTGTTAATTTGGCGAATCAGTTGCATTCTTCCCATGGTGACCGTGCTCGACTTTGCTTGACCTATGATGAGCCTCTTTCACACTTGGTATTCTCTCATGCATCTTGAATTCTATAACTCTCAGATACATAATCCCTGGTTGCATCTGTGGTACAAACATGGTAGTGACTTACCCATTTGGATAATATTGTAGATTTATGCTGGTGCCGATTTCATTCTAGTTCCTTCAATTTTTGAGCCATGTGGACTTACCCAACTCACAGCAATGAGATATGGTTCAATACCTGTGGTTCGTAAAACTGGAGGTGAGTAGATATCTTTTGATTGTTATCAGTGGTAAGGATTAACTGTTCATATCTGCTGTCTCAAGTGCTGGACATTTATCATGTGAATGTTCTCTTACACGGTTATGGCAAATTAGGGCCGTGATAGAGTAGGGAAAAGGTTGTGATAAAAATGACTGTCTTTTTCCAAAATCATTTGTTTGCTTCAACTGCCTTTTTTTCTGTGTTGGGGTTGAACATATACTTTGACAGCAAGAAATTGATGCACAGTTCTATATGATGCAACAGTTAAAGTGAATTAATATATTTTCCTGTTAATCAAGAAAAGGTCGAATCATCATTTACCTTTGCAAATTGAGTTTTTGGAAAAGTATGGCCGCTAGGTCGAAAAGAGCCCTTCTGCACTTCTTTGCATTTTGATCTACGCATCTGGAATATACTCAGATTTTCGAAGTGTTCAACCTCCCTTTTTAGAACGAGATTGTGCTTTTACTTCATGAATCTTCAATTTGTCAATAGTCGCTTAGGCTTTGTTCTCTTTTTTGAATACTTGCTGCTGGGTGTCCTGGGCATGACATATGGAATCTAGTGGTTACTGGAGATCTTGTCTTGGTTCTGAGTGGGAATTCTATCTTTGTCACTTTCCATGTTCATTACTTACATGCATCTGTTTATCTGTCTAAGCATGTCTGTGGTTATGTTTTAGTGTGTTGGGGGTAAGCATATTTGCATACAGCATTTTTTTCTACCTGACAATTGTGTAGTTTATGGAAATTGAACTTGCCTTCCCTATGAAAATGTATCTGTCATGTCATTCTTCTTGCTTATATTAAGCTGGAGTGAGTAATATTTTAAGTCCTTGGCACTGACAATGTACCTGTCAATTCATTTGTGCTCATTTGCTTCCTATAGGACTTTATGATACTGTATTTGATGTTGACCATGATAAAGAGAGAGCACAAGCACAAGGCCTTGAACCAAATGGATTCAATTTTGATGGAGCCGATCCTGTAGGTGTTGATTATGCTCTCAATAGGTGAGTGGATGTATGCTTTGTCTAATCAATTAGGTAAAGGTGGTGTTTTCTTTATTCATTTTCAATTTCTTTGATCCACTGTTTCCTGTCCTAATCTTTAAATAATTAAAGAAGTACCATATAACTGGACCCCTCAAGTGATGAGCTAGTGATAATCAGTGCATGTGACACCCTAGCAATTAGAAGCTACCCTCTTTTTTGTGGGTTCCAGTCATGAGTGCAACTTAAAGTCTCTTGTGTTTTCCAGTCCTATCACTTCCCCCTTAGCCATTTTAAAAAGTGGCAGAGGATCGAGAAGAGGGACAGGGCTTAATATTGAGGTCATCTGTTAACTTCAGATTTGTTCTCGTTAAAATATTTTGTACCGCCATGTGCTGTCTCTCTTTCTCTTGTACATCATATGTTTATTAGTGGAAAGGACTTGATATGAAATGATTTTTTGTATCTTTTTTTTCAGAGCAATCTCTTCTTGGTATGATCGCCGGGATTGGTTTAACTCATTATGCAAGCAGGTGATGGAGCAAGACTGGTCTTGGAACCGGCCTGCTCTTGACTACATGGAGCTCTACCATGCAGCTCGCAAGTGAAATCAAGAAACTGATTAGGCCTGGAGAGTAAGGTGTGACCCAATTGCGCCCCACCTCCTGTACAGGTTTAGTGACACGCCCTGATTGAATTTTGCTCATCCAAATCCCAATTAGCTGCATATATTGATAGCTCAGTTTAATTTTCCCGTCTTAATAATGTAAGATTACATCATTTGTAGAGCTCTCATCCTTTCCGTGTAGCATAAATTGATTACACAAATATCAAGCCAATATTGTTTCATTGCACTGGACAAGAATTTGTCAACTGTGAAACAGGAACAATAAAAGATGGGAAAATGAAAACACAGAGATCTAATTCTTTTTTTTCCTTTGCCCCCCCTCCTGTAAATAAGAAGTTTAGAAGAAAAGTTGCATTCTTTTTATAATTTAGATCATATGGTTATTCCAAGCCCCATAGCAGGAGTTCAACTGAAGTTCCAATATTCACTGAAGATTCAAACTAAGCTGGAAGTGGTGATAACATTTCTGATTGTTTCCTGTGACAAATCTGTGGCTCAGGTGGAAGAGTTTGTTGTAAAATCTCTTTAAAGTTCTTTAGGGTTTTTACTTCTTTCTTTTTTTCAATTAAGCCCTGAAATCTGAAGCTTTTTGTAGTATGGATGCCTAAACTGACTGAAAGGCACATCTTGTAACTATATTCATATGCAGAAACTATCAGTAGTCCATGTTATATTAGGCAAAGAAGAAACACATAATTTTGCAGGCTGTTTATGGAATATCATAATCTTTTGGAGTCATTCTGATGATATCGACCTCCATATTCAAACTAACAGTTTGCTAAATGTTTTTACTCCCTTTCACTTCCATCCTCTACTACTTCTACCAAACTGTCCTTCTAATCAAACACACTTTTGTCACCTTTAACTGCTCTATGGAACAACCATTTGGAAATGCACTCATGTCTTGGACCACAGGTAGGTGGGCAAATTCACTTTTCATTCATCTCCCAGTTAAACTTGTATGATGCTTTGAAACAGTTCTAGATCACATACATTGCAGCTAATCAGGACTAAGTACTGGAGAAGAATCCGAGTGGGGAAGTTCATTTTTCCCTTCACAGCCACAAAAATTGCTTGTTTTGGGTGGGCATTGAAGCGACCAACACTTGTGGAAATGATTGTTTTGCGACTATGTGGGGCTGTGGCCTTTGAGACTTTGAGAAGCATATTCAGTGGAGAGAGGTCTCCATTTTATTAAAGACCCCACTTATCTTCAGGAAAATAAAGGTCTCCAATGTGCTTATCTTATCAAAATTCAAATCGAAGTAGATGCCTTTTGGATGGTAGATAAAAGGGTTCATATTTCTGATGATTAGAAGGATTTGATAATTTGTTGATTGCTATACATTAAAACTCTCTTACTCAGACTCCACTCAGTCTTACAGTTTGATTGAACATCATCGAGATGCATCAAGTCCAATTAATATATTCGTGATCAAGTTATTAATAATTCGTCAAATCGATTGATTTCAGTTAATAATATTACTAACTATGAGTGCATAAGGCTAAGCAATAGGCTTATGTTTAATCACATTTGCTGGTGCCACAGTTCCATACCATTATGAGACATTGGCTTATGATTTGAGTGTGTCTCCTAAAGTTAAAGGGTGGATATTCCTTTAAATAGGAGGGTAGATTCCCTAATAATTTGGATCAAACTTTCATCCAACTTCACCCACCTTGAACTTCTCAAAATTGTTAGATTCTTTATCCATACCTGTCAAATTTCACTGAAAGGCTAAAAGTCTATGGACTCTTTGAACTGGAACTGCAACGAAACACAGAACCCACTTCATGAACCCTTTGATTTTAGAGGTAAAGTGGTCAAGATAGAGATAATCATTGCAAGAAAATGAGAGTCTGAAATGGGTTTTGCCGGAAGAAGTCCAAGCATGAATCAATATTTTCTACTTCACTGGGTGGGTGAATGCCAATTGCCATGAACAATCACTGCATGGACCCTATGGGAAGGGGAGGGGAGGGGAGGGAAGGACGTTGACCCACAACAGGCCACCCTTTGTGTCTCTGTGTGGTGGACCCTCCTGATATGAAATTGAGAAGACCTCACCCTACCCTGACATATAATTGCACCCACATTCACACACCCATCTCTCTCTCTCTCTCTCTCTCTCCTCTCTCTCCCTAGTCTTCTACTCTACATTCACGTTATCTGCAATGATCCCCAAAACCCAGGAAGCATTGAAGAATGAAGCAATAGATAGGAGTTCAGTCACAGTTAAATCACAAACACCCACCATAGATCTCAATGTGTACCAGTGAACGAAGTGCTTTTACTACATGAGCGCCTGCTCCAAGGCACCCCGCTTAAAGAAAAGTTGGTTCAGAGAAGAGAAAAGAGGGGGGGTGGAGAGAGTGAGTGCAGAGAGAAAGTGGAGAGTTGTTTCTCTTTCTCTGTCTCGTTGTGCTGTCTCTGTGGTGGTGACAGGCACAGCCAAATGAGCTAACTAGGCTGAGTTGTTGCGACTTGGGACTTGGGGAGTTGGATAAGGATACGGAACTCTGAGGAGTTTTGTCAGACCAATAATTTCTGTTTACCTTTCCAATCAAAAACTCTGGTTTTTGGAAAAAATTGGGAGGAACCTTTTCTCGAGAAGTATCTGGATACAGAAGGGTTTCCAAAGGAGGAGAAAGAAGTGGTGTTCAGGGTTGATCAATGGGCTCCTTGGCCTATTATTCTTGATATTCTTGCTCCTTTCTTTCTTCTTCTTCTTTTATTTATTGTTCATAGATTTTTGTATTAAACTCACCGGAAGTGGAGGGGTTGGAAAGAGTAGAAAACTGAGATTCTTATTAAAAAAACCTAATTACCCTTACTTTTCTGGCAATGATGGCTACCCAAAAAAAACACATCTCATATTCATAAACATCTATTTTTGTTGTCTTTTTCTCATTGATTTCTGCAGAGTACCATTTTTAGACCCTCGAAGTCTGTGAGCTTGTTTGGAGGTTTCCAGAGCCGCGGAAAAGGGTTTTCACAACTTCTCTTTCTTAACTTCTTAACTTCTGATTGGTTTTTATTCTTGAGATAATTTTGAAACACTGGTTCTTTTTGGAGGGTATTGAAACAAAGGAAGGTTGATTCCTCCTTATTCTCTTACACCCCTTTTCCTTTTTGATTCCCAAGAACACACTAACAAAGCCACACTCCAAAAAAAAAGAAAAGAAACCCATTTGTTTTTCATCTACTTATATTGCAGGAAGTGATTCTGTTGCTCAGTCCTATCTTTTTTCTCTCTCCTCTCTCTGCGCACCCATTTCAATTTTGTGGGGTTTGGAGCAATCAGCCATGGCTAATAGGCATGCTGCCATAGGGAATAGCAGTGGTGGTGGGGGTAGATCAATGAGAGATGAAGATTTTGATGAAGAAGATGTGTGGGCTGTTGTGAAGGACAGAGAAGATTCAAGTCCTATAATGAGGAAATCCAAGGATTACTCCTCTGGTTCTTCATCTTCTTCTTCGTCTTCTGCATGGCGCCTACCCACTGCTCCAAGAGGGATCAGAAGAGGCAACAACACTCCTTCCCATGAAGCCAAGCTAGTTCAACACTCATCAGCTCCAATGAACATCCCTGACTGGTCAAAGATTTACAGAAAGAACTCAAGGGCTATGCCATGGGTTGATGGTGTGGAAGATGTCAATGATGCTGGCAACACTCATCAAATATGTGTTGTTG
>JBAPGN010000629.1:0-24943 GCA_037355405.1 Vitis amurensis | reverse complement strand
CTGCATAAATAAGAGGCCATGTCATCACTGTGTATAATTGGGAGGTGGAATTGAAGTGGAGATGATGACGGTGTCATCATGGAGGTGTCTTTATGTGACGTAATGTGGGGTATCCAATGAGGGTGATCATTAGTGGCTGGCGTGCTTTAGTGCCCGTTAAAAGAGGGTGACATTGAACACAAGTGGAGCATTTATTTTTCATTTTACTAGATTCCCTCCAATAGTATGTGTCTGTCATTTGGTGGGGGAGTGTGTCTATGTGGCTAGTTCATACTTTGGTTGAAATTGATTATCCTACCTTGAAACACCTAGACCTATCTTGCTGTTGGTTGATTGATTGTGGAGAGGTTTAGGTATAGCCAAGTGATTGGTGTTTCTTTTTCAATGGAGTACCGGATGAGTATTTGTGATATCTGTTCAAGCTTGCGGTCACTTTTTATTGGGTAGGCCCTTGGGTTTTGACAGAAGGTCATCATGCGGCGTTTTAAAATATTATTTTTTTGTAAACTAACCTTATTCTTTGCTTACGTTGACTCCAGCAGTGTTATGAAGAATAATGATTGAAAGAGGATGATTGCAAAATTTGTGGATCACTAGAGTTCAAAAAGATGTTGAGAAAGGAGTGAAACAATTAAAATAGTGAAAAACAAAAAGGTGGAAAATGAGGAAACAAAACAGAGAGTGTTTTTATGCTAGGTGAGTGATTGTCAGAATGCTTTTTTATTCATGTTCTAAAATCGGACCGGACGGCCAGTCCAACGGCTTCAACTGTCGACGGTCGCATTCCGGTCCGTTCACTCTTTTAACCTTTAACTATGGACGGTCGAACCGCCTTGAACCAGCTCGGCTTCGAACCGGTGAACCGGTTAACAATCGGGTCGGTTCTAAACGCATACCGAACAGTCGCTATTGGGCCCATCATTTTTCAAGCCCATCCTTTGTATAAAATTAAGCTGCTGAGGCATATAACCATACTGGGCATGTCTTACCTTGACAAGCCTCCCCCTAACCATTTAAGTAAGTCGTCTTGGCCACAGGTAGGGTGTAGCTTTCAATGAGGATACCTTTTATAGGCATCCTTTGCACCCTTATTTCTCTCACAATCCGATGTGGGATTGCAAACTATATTGATTATATCAATTGAAAAAATTTAACAATCAACAGAGGAATTGTGCTGGGACCTTACGTTTGTAAGTAAACTAGGACACATCGGTACACGTGATTTGTTATTTATATGCCAACAACATATTATATTGGATTTTATTTTTTTTACCTTTATATATTAAATAATTATATATTTTTTAATGAATAAATTATTGAAATTTTCTTTTTAATATATTCCATTTAATTATTGTACACATTTCATCTAATTTTGTTTATTTGTATATCCAATATATAAATTAATATTATTGATTTTTTTTGATTTATTTCATATCTATTTTAAAATTTTATATTATTTTTAATTTCATAATATATAAATTAATATTTATGACTGTCTCGGTTTCGACCGGTGAACCGTGACCTGTATTTTTCGGATTCAATCCGGTCGTTGATTCTGAACATTTGTTTTATTCCACCAGCCATCTATTATGTCTATTGTACAAGTGGTATGTTTTAACTTTTATGAACTTGTGATCCTTTTGCCTAGTGGTTGTTGTTTCTTTGTTGCGGAATATGGGATGTGTTTCCTAACGTGTGCCTAGTGGATTGCAATCCTATTGAGGATAGAGCATCAAATTGACTTTTGTGCAGGTGGACATCCTAACGACCGCTATTAGGGTATCCGGAGGGAAAGGAACTTCAAGGCAGTTTGTAGTGTTGCTACAAAGGACTTTGTGAGGAAAGATAAGTCATGCGCTGTGCGTGGTTGCTGTTGTACTAGAGGGGTGGTAACTTGGAGGATGTGTGTTGATTGCGGGCTATCTCAACAATTTTACGGGTAGTTGAATCTATTTCCTAGGCTAGTGATCTGTTGGTGATTGTCATTGGAATATGTGTTTACACAATTTTTGATTTTGAAGTGGGGTTCATCAATTAGGATGAAGAGGGTAATGAATGAATGCTTTTAATAATTGGTTTGTTTGAGTGGTGGTATGCCTTTTGGTTTAACTAATGCACCAGGTACTTCATTGGGTTATTGGCCTGCATTGCGTTGTTTTAGAGATTTGTTTGTGGTTTTTTTGCGATTTTTGGTGTGTTTGTAGACTTAGTGAACTTATAATCATTTGTTTATGTTTGCTGTTTTGGAAAGACTTATATTGCCATTTAAGAATGTTCATTTTTGATGTCAAGTTGTGTTCTGGTTGTGTTGTTAGTGCGAAGGGAATTGAGGGTGGATGAGGAAAGGTGAAGGTCAGGAATGGCCCCACCTAGTTGCATCTTGAGGTTAGGTTTTTCATGCGTTGCTAGTTTTTTATCGTCGATTTGTCAAAGTATTTCGTTACACTAGCCCGCCATTCACTGATATGTTAACATCTATATTGGTTTTAAATTGGATCGGCAGTGAGCTAGATCGCTGCATTTATTGATATTAAAGAAAGGTTATGTGGTGGCCTATTATTAGCTTACCCTGATTTTTTCTTCAAACTTTTGGATTGGTGGATGCATAGGCATAGGTATTGGAGCTGTTTTGATGGAAGAGAAGTGACAATGCTTTTTAGTGGAAAGCTATGGAAAATGGCCACTTTGAACTACTCACAATATGCAGGAGCTTTTGCATGTGAGGCATTGTGGGTAGTTAGGCCACATTCCTTTGGCAAAGAATTTGTTTACCATTACCCGCCATGAGTCCTTGAGCAACTTAAAAAGACAGTATTTTAAGTTGTAGAGGCTGCCAGTGGGGGATTCACTTGAGACCTTTCCTTTGTAATCAATACAACAGGAAGGGAGTATTGTGGCTGTGCTTATCAGAAGGTTTATGCTCTTGTTCTTCTTTAAATGAAAGTTATTTGGATCTTTGAATTATTGTTACGGTTGGTTTGTCATGACTCGATGTTTGTTATGTGTATGGGGCATGTGAGAAGACAGCATTGGTATTTCTATGATGGATGAGTATTGTTTAGAGGAATTAGGACTTTGTGTGTCCCCTAATAGTTTCTATGCCGTGAGTTGCTTGTGGTGAGCACTTGGAGGGTTTGGTTTAATGAGCATTGGTGATGTATAGGAGATTTGGTATATCACATGAAACTAAATTTTTAGACAAAAGACTGAACTGTGATGTGGAGAGAGCTTGTCAGCTAATAGCTCAAAAAAAAAAAAATACTCGAAAAAAGGAAACGGCCAAATTTAGAGTTTTACCACCACTGGATTAAATGCACTCTATCATGTAAGTGACCTGGTCGATATTTCTTGTCATTTGTTTTTGGCTATTGCCTAGGTCAAGGATGGTAGGGATCAATTTGTTGTTGTTGTATGTTTTCTAATGTGGACATTTATATTTTGTCATTAACGTGTGATGCAACAACATTTGCTTTATTGTGTTCTCTTTTGGAGAGTGTACGTCCATGGTGTTCTAGGAGTATATGTGTCTGATCGTTGTGTTAAGTTTCCTTAGTATTTTGGGTTTGTGTGTGAAAGTGGCGACTACTTTGTTATATCGGATTACTTGTCCCCACGGTGACAATGAGGTAGTTATAGGACTTTATTTACTTTGTTTCGCGGACCTATTTATATTTGAAGAACTTTTGAAATGGGGGATGTTTGCCATCATTGGTTTGCTTATAATCGATAGTGTTCTTCTACTATATTATTTTTTAAACATTTGAGAATTGTTTATCGGTTTTATCACTACTATTTTGGATTTTGATTAATTTATCAGTTTAATGAACATGACTAGTTTGTGGTGTAGAATGTTGAGTGGTGAAGACTCCCTCTCCTCCTCTGAAGTGTCCGAAATTTATAAGAAGATGGCAATATGCGACCCAGCAGGTGTCTGTCGACCAGTCTCTTTTGAAGGGTGATTGGGTTTGGGTGATTTTGAGAAAAGAAAGGATTTTCCCCGTGGCGGACCAGCTTCTCTGGGGGATTGTTCTTTAAGTCTTTTGAGAGATCAATGATAATGCTCAAAGATGGATTTTTCCAAAGTGGTATAATTAGGCTCTTTTATGTTTTGATCTTTTTCTTTGCTGTAGGTGACGATTAAGGATGAATCTTTTGAAAGTTAGGGGGAATGATTGGATAACGCTTCGGTCTATTGCATGTTCCTTGTTTGGGCTTTTACTAAGCAAGATTTAGGATCAAGAGTACTTTGGGCTACTTTCAAAGTATTGAGTGATCTAACATGCGGATTCCAGTTTGGCCCAAAGGACGTGATGTGTAATTAATTTTCCGCTTTGGGGCTCATCTAACTTTATGGGCGTGATTTATGGAATGGATCATGACTGAAATTGATTTCGCTTATATCAATTATTTCCTATTTTGAGCTTCTAAATCAGGATCTACTTAATTTTGGCTTTTTTATTTAGACTTTTTTTTAGCTTTTCTATTTTGGATCTGCTATTTCACAATCAACTTTTTTAGGATTTTAATATTTAGTACCTTTTTTTAGTTTAGGATCTTTATATTTAGGTAAGTTTTTTTTTCATGATTCTAATTTAGCACACTCATTTATTAGGGGTAATTTTTATTGAATATCAAAATTTAGAAAAGGTGAGGCTTTGATTTTTTTGGTGCTTCAAATGTGGCCTTATCAGGTTCTTCCTTTTGTGGCGTTCGAACTTTATTACCTTGGTTAGTGTTCAATTGTTTATTGGGGTCAAGGTTTGTTTACTTATTACTTTGTTCGCGTTACTTTAACATCAAAAATTGTATTGTAGCTTTACTTGTTCGGTTATTATTCAATACTGTTTGTTGGGTTCTCAAGCTGGTCGATATTTTGAGGTCGATCACGAAGTCCACAAGGGGCTTGCTTTTTTCATCTTCTTATCAAAGAATTATATAATGGACTATGTATTATAGAGAGTAGAGCGCAAATGTTAGAACACTTGTTTTATGTGGATGGATCGAAGAAACCGAGCTTTAGTTCTTTTCAACAAGGTAATGTTGATTTTAGTAGTACAATGGCATAAATCAAAGTACAAAATTTGAAAAATGGTGGGAGAGAAGGGATTTGTATTTTGTGTATGATGATTTCGCTGGACTTTCCATTCTCCCCAGTGGGTGTCAGAACGGTATAATGACCTCTGTATTATCATGCGCCCTCATGGTCGTGGACTCCACCTAACTCGTGTTTCATTTGCAGTTGATTACTTGTGGGTGCTTTGACTCAATGACTGATTCCATAGGAGTAGCTACCCATGATTAACTACTTGCTCTCTGGGCGTTGGTGTTGCCTGGATTCGATTGGCTGATTACTACTGCTTCTCATGCGTTGGGTGTTGCCATTGAACTGATTGCAACGAATTTTGCCTCCTATGGAGAGAATCCTTGATATTACGCGTTTCCTTATGGGGTTCCCTCCCAGTGTTGCCTGCCGTCTGCACTCTCTCTTTATTGGGTGTTGGGGGAGTGGTCCTGTGTGGTTCGACTTCAGGGCGGAATGTTGCATGGAGACTTGTCTCTTCGGCTTGAGCCTGGCTGTTGTGTTGGAGGAGTTGATCTGCCAGGAGGTCGTCTTGGTTTGCAAAAGGATTTTGTATTGGTTGCTGCAGCTGTTGTTTCTGGTGTTTTCTTTGTCATCTGTTGAGTGGAATGTGGAAGGGACTCATGGTTTTGTGGGTGGGATTGGAGATGGTTGGGTGGTAAGTGGAGATTCTTTCAGGGCTCCTCGGTTTTGAGGCCTTTAAAGGTGGCTTTTTCTGCTTAGGTTTGTGGTTGTTTTATAGATGATGAAGGCGGGAGGTTTTGAGCAGCAGCATGGCCCTAGTTTCCTGTTTTAATCTTTGGTTTTTCCTTTCCTCTGCTTATTGATTTTAAGGTTCTCGAACTGTTGAAAATTCATTAACTATCTGTTTCAATGGCATGAATATAGAAACCGCAAAGTTGGTTATTTTTGTTGTTGCATAATTGAAGCTAAATTTAGGCTCTGTTAGTAGATTGGATGAATATCTTATTTGTTTTGTTTCGTGCCATTTTGAGGAGAAAATGTGTGGTTTACCTTCTCTTTGGATTATGAGTATGTTTCTCTGGCTGTGATAATAATGTTATTTTTTTTTTTTTATTTATTTTTTTTTTTTTTTATTTATAAAAAAAAAAGTTAAAATTTTTTTTTTTTTTTTTTTTTTTTTTTTTTTTTTATTTTTTTTATTGCTGTGACTCAGTTATCCTGCAATTTTTTGGTTTCCTTCTCATCGTGCTTTAGCTTTTCTGCCTGTTCATAATAGACCTATAGTTTCAGCACAGCTTTGAAACTTGCACAGATTTTCTTGGATAGTTTTACTCTTTTATTCTTATTTTCACATACAAGTATGCTTATTACTTAGGGAAAATCAGTGAGAATCTGCTTGTTAGAACGGCACACTTCAATTCCCGGGATTATTTTTTTGATGCTGGCAAGTTCCGATGGCAAGGGGTCTCTTAAGTTGCGCCTTGGGTGTTATGGACGAATATTGGGTTTTTGCATTTATACACTCCTGTATTTTACGTTATTGTATTGTGTTTTTTTTTGGTTGGGAAAAAAATGTGAGATTTTAGCTTTTGCTGTATATGGGCTGGCAAATTTGACTTGCCTTTCTGCGGCTATACCTCAAATTGCTTGCGTAAATCCCAGCTACAAGTTGCAGAGGAAGTTTATGACCCATGCACTTACTGATTGAGGGAGAGGGGCACATTTTGCTCAGGATAGGGAATTCGCAGGATATCCAGTATTATCGGGATTCATTTCATAATGTTTTTGAATTTTTTTTAAGACAAGAGCTCTAGAGAAGTCTGGTAGCATATGAGTGAGTTGGAAGTTCTTGGCATTTGGGAGAGGAAGTAACATATTTGTTAAAAATTGGAGGATGATTCAACAAGAGGTGGAGAGAGGAAAGAGAGAGGGGGAGAGGGGGGAGGGAGTGGAGGGAGGGAGGCGGGGCAGAGATGTGCTGTAGGAATGGTAGGGTGTTTTTAGAGCAATGGGCCTGGTGTGATCGCAAGTGTTGAGAGGTTTTATTTTAATTGAGTTCCTTCCCTTTACCTTCATTCTTATTCCCATGACACCGCTCCTTCGCCGTCATCTGCCACGAGGTGGCTTTCTTGTTTTCCATTACTTAATTCATCCCCTACGTCCTATCAGTGCCCAGTTATTTTGTCATTCTTCCATAATGGGATATTTAGTATATTTTCAATATAGTTTAAACTTCTTGTCGCGATTTGACTGCCTTGTGTTTGTTTTTTGTATTATTTTCGGAGAGATTACCCCCGTGTGGCGGTGCTGGCTCTTGGCATTGTTATTGCTATTTCGGTTCCGATTTAACGTCCGTTCCACTTCATTTTGTGCCTACGCGGCTTCATGTCTGGGATTCTGGTGTTCTCCCGCGCTTTGTTGTCTCAACTTTAATCTAGTCCAGTTCTTTAGATCTTTTTTGACTGTTACCAAATTATCAGTGCCATATTGTATCTAGCTAGTTTGACCTTAATTTAAATTTTTATTGGATTTTTGTGAGTTTGGTTATGCAATAAAACCGATACTTCCAATGGATACTGTTTTGTTAAATAGTGAATAACATAACTGCCCAGCAATAAAGGTAGCATTGATCTCTGGGCCTCTTATGAGATTAACTTATTGAAATTTCATTTCTCTAGGTTTTTAGCAAAGTGCAAGTTATATGTTAAGATTCTCGTTGGAGTATTTTACATCAACCGAGCTTATTGTGTTTTATCAAAAACTGATAATGTTCACCTAATATAAATTCATTGTCTCTCTTTGTTAAGCGTATCTTTTTTTGCTTCAACATTCAAACATCATTTTTAATGTCCGTGTATGTTGTGACACGCAGTGTGAACTGCCATTTAGAGTGAATGTCTATCATTCCACTACATGAAGCTTCCATTTAAACATTAAATTTTGCTTGAAAATTTGCCATGAGCATTTTGACCACTTGTTATCTTGCTTATGATTCATGGTTTCTAATTTTCTCTTCTTCTAGCTAGTAAATATACCCTATTTGGTTTTCCTCCACCTTGCTCACTCAAACAGCTTAAGTATGCATGTTTGATTTTCACAGCCCACTTTCAATTTGTCGCTATCGTAAGGAATTAAGTTCGAGACCTACTTCTTAGCAGGCTGGTTGGGTTTTTTCCAAAGGCCTTATCTCTCTCTGTGTTAAACCTGCTCGCTATTGATACAACATTTGTTCATTATGGTTTGTGTTCATACTCCTTTGAATTTAACAATTCCTCCCAAAGTCTGTAGTTGCTCCTTCATGTTAGGAGTTTTCCATTGTAAGGTCTCTTTCCAGTTTCCGTCAATGTCCATAGGCATATACAGCATATGGTACCCATCCAACACAGAACGTCGACCCAATAGGATGAAGTTTGTGCAATACCGCATTGAGTATCCAATAAACCAGAATTAGAACTTGTAAAGAATTCAAGGATCCCGCAAATCAATTTACTGTGTTTCTTTATAGAGTGGTTACCTTGGTCACTCTCAGGCTACACACTTGGAACTTATATTTAGCTTTTTCGAAGAATCAGGCATGAAATTGAAGAGCTCATTCTCCTTGAGTTGAGTCAAAGTCAACTATAGAGTGGATCCATTTAGCTTTTCATCTTTGATTTAAGAGGTTTGTACATCTGCACGAAGCTCCTGATGTTGCCTTTTGAGTTTCTCACTTCGTTGTACAGCCGCTTCCGTTATCACAGGCATCTTCTAGGTATTCTTCTTCAGAGTGATTGTTTCCGTAGTATTTCTTCTTCAAATTTTCATGTTCTATACCTAAATACCAACAAGTAACATTTAACCATAATCAGGACCCCCAAAAAAGGAGGTACAATTAGATTTGTCGTGAAGAGGCAACCGGAGTGCTGAGGCATTGGAACTCGGGCCAGGAATGTCTAGTATTCATGCTCTTAATTCATTACATGTTTATGTTGCTCCCTTTCGAATTCTGCAATTGTGAGATGCAGCCTAAAGTAAGATGAGGATGGATTTTCTTTTGAGGACAAATCTCAGCTCTGGATGGTTGCATAGAAAAGGCGGAGAAAAAAATTTCCTATGTTCTATTACTTGGGAAACAATCTCCGCTGAGTTTATCTAGTTCATGTTCTGCTTATTGAATGCGTAGGTTCTTTTTATGTGTGATCTTCTTGACAAGTCATTTTTTTAGGTTCTATTTTTGCTTTCTCGTGGAATCTTAACAAGCTTGGTGGTCTTAGTTTATTAATTGTCCTGAATCTTGGGCTTAAAGCTATTCATCATTTTTGTGAGAATTGGAGTCTTCTGTGTTTCCTGATGTCAAGTATATTGGTTTTCGTGGGACTTATTTTTTTCATTTTTCGTTCTTGAGTTCGTTTTTTTCCTGAGAAACCAACCCTTCACTCACGGACATACGACCCACAATCCATATAACGCTACTTTCGTTTGGTCACAGAGGCATGGGTTCAACACCAACGGACAATTAATTTTTCTCACTAAGTGTGGCTAGACCGCTCCCCATTCACTCGTGATAACAAACTGGTGTTCAGGTCGCTCACTTCTTCATTCATTATTTTTGAAACTCACAAAAAAAAAGTTCTCCTTTCTCCATGCTTCTTGGATTCTAAGCAGGTGGATTAATCTCACTCGATTGAATATGACATTGACTCAGAACTCAGATTTGATGGACACCATACTAGTTTCGCACCTCAAATCCAAGCACCCAAAAGTCTCCGTTTTTAGGGTTTTGTTTTCTTGATCTTCTGAATCAAGAAGAAAAATTTAAACAAACAAATATAAAGGCAAAAACCTTTGTAAGTAGGATTGAGAAGGTTCGCGCTATGTGTCGAGAGATGCGATCGGACTTCGAACGAAAAAAGAAAAAAATCGATCGCGCGTTTTGCAGATCGTGTCGGGTTGAAAGAGCTGAGAGAAGATAGATTTGTGATGTGATAGATATGAAAGCCGCAGAACAGTGGCATTTCTCGATACGGTCAATAGGTAGGTTTTATTAGATTTTTTGGTGTGTCGTGAATTGAAAATGAATGTGAGCCGATTGTGCATCGAGAGAGAGTCGCAACGGCTCTAGCTTTCTGAGCGTTTTATCGTGGGATTGAGTATTTGGCATCGCATGATTCCTTATACCCTTTCATCTGGATATGGTTATATGTATTCCAGTGTGCCACGTCTACATTGCAGTCGGAAAAAATTCGAATTATAATCTTTTTCCACGTACTTTATTTTTAAATTCTTTTTATTATATATTTGTTGAATTTACAATTCAACGTCGATTTTTCCATTACTATATTGAACTATCAATTTCTTGAGATGCTCTGTTTTTTCCTCGACATTGTAAGGGACGAATTTGGATTATAACTAGGATCTCTCTCTATTTATTTGTATATTTTATTGCTTAATTTTATATTTTTTGTATTTTATTAGATTTTCTATTTTTTTTGTATATATTTGTGAGCCATGATTTTTGACATAAATTCTTACTAATTTATTGATTTGATAAATGTGTCACTTAAATAAATGGATTTTGTGACTATAAATTTTAATTTTGGTTGTTATTAAGATAAGTTATCTAATTTTTTTTTGTCATTTGTTTCTGTATAAGGACTTCTATATGTTTGTTACTAATATTTTAATTGATATTAGAGAGTTATTAAGTTTATTTTTTATTATTTATAAATATCTTTATTTTTATTTAAGTTATAAGATAAACTTGTTTAATCTTTTTTCATTTTGTTGATATTTTTTCTTCTATCTTTATATAATTGGAGGGAAAGATGTTTGTGGATAGTAAATAAATATGTGGTAGATAAGTAAAATAAGTGAAAGTAAACTATATGAGTTTTAAATAAGTTTAATTATTTTTTTATGTTTTAGTAATTATTTTTTTATTTTAAATCATATTATTAATTTATTTTATTAAATATATTTAATTTATTTAATAATTTAAATTAAGTTATTAAGTTACTTATTAGTTTATTAAACACCCCTTATTTAATTAAAAATGAATTTCAATAGGAAATAAATTGTATTTATATTTACATCTTTTCATTTTTCAAATTATATATATAAAAGATATGATTGAATATTCCAATAAGAGGACACACGTGGTCAGACCCAGTCACCCAATCCCAACAATCAATGTAACGGTGTGGGGGTAGCTCAACAGCAGTAGCCATGGCTTCTTCTTCTTCTTCCTTTCCAAGCTTTTGCTGCTTCTGCAAAGCGCCACTCCCCAATTCAACCTCACCCACCCACTTTTCTTTATCTTTTCCTGCCTCTATCCTTGGTGGGTCTGGTGCTGTTTCCCTCCACACAACTCGCTCTCACCCAACCACTCGTGCCAAGTTTGAGAAATTCCAAGATGACCCTCCTCAAGATGATGATCTTCAGTTCTCCGAAACTCCATCTCAATATTCATCCCCTTTGGAGTCACAGCAGCAAGCAATTCAAGAAGAAGTAGAGGAAGATGACAGGTGATTTTTATTTTTATTTTTTATTAATTTGTTTACACTCTTTTGATTGATTGAGGCTAATTGGTTTGTCGGTGTTGGGATGGAGGCTAGATATTGAGAATTGGAGGGGAAGGAGTGGTACCCATTTGTGAAAGCTCAGGGAAGAGAGGGTGTTTGGTTGGATATTTCATCACTTTAATGGAAATTTAGTTATCCAATTGTTGTTTCCCCAACATTTGAAGTTAGTGAAACATCTTTACTATGCAATTTGCTTGAGCCTAATGGCTGTGTCTGGTTCCATTTTTTTGTGCTTTACATACCTATGCATTCAGGTCCACAAATGCCAAATCCACAAGGACAACTCCATATAGTTGAATCAAGGTTTTCAATTTTGATAGTTATTACAAATCAAGCACTATTTTGCGGCACCAAATGTTTCAATTTGGTTGCAATCTAGCCGGTAGATTGGCTGGGTATCTCACCAGAGGGCTATTGAGCCTGCCTTGAGAGTGCTTGAGCAAGATTGAACTGGGCAGGATTAGACTTTTGAACAAAATATATCTCAACATAATTCCCATGAATGGATAATGGGAAATTTTTTTAGTTTTATCATGTTTTGATGGGTGTTTATATTTGCCATTATATTTGTTTATTCCAGAGGTTGGTTCAACATTTA
Source organism: Vitis amurensis (assembly GCA_037355405.1). Lineage (NCBI taxonomy): Eukaryota > Viridiplantae > Streptophyta > Magnoliopsida > Vitales > Vitaceae > Vitis > Vitis amurensis. The sequence continues at coordinate 12,741 of JBAPGN010000629.1, read as the reverse complement.
GGTTGTGCATAGAGTTACTAATTTATTAATATTTTAGATTTATATAGTTTATAGGGAAAGTATGCTTCCTAAATGCATAATCGCTAGTTACAACATTGCCTCAAGTCAATTACATAAATTATAATTTATGTATGATAGGGTAGATGGGCAGATAGATTATGTTTAGATGCTTTCTCCACATGTTATGTAGCCTAAGGCATTTGACGGGATTCATTTATGTTTCAGCTGCTTGCCTTCTGACTTGGAGGGTGCAGTCCGGCAATCAGGTCAAGCAAGTGCCTCGTTTGTATCTTCAGGAGGAATGAGAGCCATAGTATGTGTAAAAAATAAACAGTCTCTTTGTTAGAAAGTGAATCAATTTTCATTCTTCCATGTTTGGTGTCGTTGAAAACAACTTTGGGAGGCCTAATTGAGTAATTGAAAGAAAACAGTATAGGACAGCAAGACTATGTGATTCACAAATCTGGCCTATCGAAACAAGTTCTATCATATAATGTCTTCCTTTTTTTTTTCTTCTGTTCTCTTTTTTGTTTTTGCAGACCTGGTATTAGAAGCCTTAGGGAGTGGGATAGTTGGAACATGTCTTTGATATCAGAAGGCATATTGTTGCTGAAATGAGATGCTCTTATTTAAGTTCAGAGTATGGGATAACCGGAAAATGGGTTTTCAGCTTGTATTTATCAAATGTTTGGCTAACATTACCTTGTTTCCTAACACTTGAAAAATTAAATTTAAACTTGTTTTGGTGGAACTGTGTTAGATATGACTTAGTCTCAATCTGGAATTAATTTCATTCATTTGCATCTTTTAAACCTTCCTTCTTTTCCCCCTTTCTACAGGTTGAACTCTTGATACCACAATTGCAGTTTCTTGATGATGAAGGGGCCCAAGCTGAGCTCTGGGAACTGTCAAGGATTTTCATAGATACGCTAATTGAAGAAACAGGATGTCAGGTTAGCTAGAATGTTGCTTTAGGTTAAATTTTTTTAGTATTCTGAAATATGAGGTTTTTCAATAGAGAGGCCCCCGGGTAGCAAACTGGCAATGCTTCCATATTCATACAACCAGCCCTCTAGAAGTCTTTTGTTTTCTGAGATGTCGTAGGGTTTATTTAGGAACTTTTTCAAGAATAGGTCTCAAAAAACAGTTTTTGGGGATGGTTTCCTAAAACGGTTCTCTGATGTTTTTTTATCACAAAAGTCTATTTGGGAATTTACAATATTCTCAACCAGTTTTCTGTGTTTTCAACTATTTCTTAAACATAATTTTTGTCTGTAGTGCTTTATTCTCAATCATTCTTCATATTTGTATGATTATCTTTTAAAATAGCTCTTAGAAAACAACTGAAAATAATTAAAATATGTTATTAAAAAACACCCTATTTTCAGAATAAGTTTTCAAAAAAGTGTTTTTAAAAACAGTTCCCAATCAAACCCTTAGCTTTTAAATTGTTTTATCAATTGTCATGGATCCTATAATTTCTTGTTGAATAATAAACTTCACTTCTCTTTGTTGCCATGCCATTACAGACTTTATTTTTTACTTATACTTTATTCAACCTTGGTTGCTATGTTTCATGATTTACTTTTTTGTTAGAGAGTGAAAGCCATATTTCCCGATGCTGGTGCTGCCGCACTTCTAAAGTATCGCTGGGGTGATGCTGCATTTGGATTCGCCAGGTAAATAAAATTCCTATAAGCATCTAATTTGGGAAAGTATTCTTCAAATGTGTCAGGTTGTATGGTATGGTACATTTCCTACCAAAGTGGAATCAACCATACCACTGGGTCATTGTGGTTATGATATTCCATAGTTAGCCCCGGTCTGTGGATGTGTTCTAAGATAGTAGGATATTGATATGCAAAATGTAAAAGATGTTTTGGATTGTGTTTAATGTTTAAGTTTTCTTGCCTACTGTTATGTAATTCTTCTGCCTCATTTCACTGACAGTTTGAGTGACCGGAAGCCTGTAGAGGCTGAAGATGAGCTTGTTGTCATGGTTGTTCCTGACTATCAGATGTTGGCATATGTAGAGCGAATTGCATCTAATCTTTCGGATGATCCGGTATCAACCTATCCTCAGTCCTTATCAGAAACAATACTCAAGATTTGTTTCTTTTGTTAGTGGATAGCACTCTCATGCCTTCTGGAACTTAGTGATGAAATGTATTAATGTCTAACTCTAAAGAAACCCCGCCCATCTCTAATTTTCATTTGTAGAATAGCATTATTAATTTATTTATTTTTATCATCTTGACTGCATTAATTTATTCCATTAGGAATTACTTAGAAAGCGCACTACCCAATATTGGATATTTTTAGGCTCTTAGCAGTTAAAAGAAGAACACTTACAGAGCTTTTGCTGCACTGTATCCTTTTAATACGCTATAATTCTGATTGTGTCTCATATGCTTATCTAAAGAAGGATACATAATAAGAAAAAGAAAGGTCAAAGTGGAGGATCTGGTCATCATTATCTCCTAATATTTGCTTTTGGTTTATTGTTATTATTATTTTCTCATTGCTGATTTATTTCTAGCCAAGGCCTCTCATCATGTGGAACCCCCGTCTGGTCAGTGAGGATGTTGGAGTTGGGTTCAATGTGCGGAAGCTACGGCGTTATTTTTTAAGGTAATCTTTTCATTCTTATGTATGCTATTATCCTTTATCTGTTTGCATCTTGTTTCTTTTCCTTTTTTCCCCTTTCTAAATCCAAGCTCAACTCAATCCAGCAATCTCTTGTCTTAATCAGTTGGGTTATTTAGACCAAAACTTTACTGCCATTTGTCATAATTTAGGTCAAATAAACTATCATTATGGTGCTTCTTGCAACAATGGCCAACTTCATTTTTAATCTTTCTCTTGTCCTTGTTTTGTCATTTCATGGGCATGTCAAATTATTTAAAAAGCAACCTGAATTTGATAGTTTTAAGTTCAATATTACATTAAAGCGGTATTTTAACATTTTTTTAATATGCATTTTCTTAAGCGTATTAAAATGTTTGATGCATATCTTAAGCTAGTTTCATTATAGAATTGTTATCTCTATGATCACAGTAAAATGCTAAACCGTGTCTCATTTGTTGTGCAGCACTTTTACTGTGGTTTACTCCATGAGACCTCTGCCTGCTGGTGCCGTCTTTAGGTGTTATCCAGGGTAAGGACCATCCCCACTTTGTTTTTTCTGGTCTTATTGGATTGCCAATATATCCTGGGCTTGTAGGGCTATTTCTGTTAGACTCTGCTGAATGAAGGTCACAATATCTCATTTATGTATGAGAATGCCTTTATCTGAGTATAATTCACATGATGTATAAGAACAAACCTGAATATGATTTCATGCTGGGTTTCTTTAATATGTATTTCTGACGTAGCCCGATCTTCATTCACCTCAGGCTAGCTTGGACAGTTAGACCAAGATCCTGAAATCTTCAGCCATAATCTATGTGCTGTTGTTGAGCCCATTTGGAAAAACCCCCCATCTGATTTTCTATTTCTGATTGTTTACCAGATCATGGAAGGTGTTCTATGATGATAAGGACAGGCCAAACCGTTACCTGCTAGCCAAAGAACAAATAAGCCGTCCTGATGCTGAAGAACTTGAGGTTAGTGGTTGCCAAATTTCTATGATTGAGTCACAAGAAGAGGTCCAACCTAAGTCATATGATCAATGCACAGAGAATTCACAATTTTCCAGGAGAGTAGCAACTTATTCGCTCCCTCTGATTTTGTATTAAAGACTCACTTGGCATCAGGGGAAAAGGGTTTTTAAAGAAACAACAAATCTATAAACAGATAGGCTCTAAAAGCTTCATATATGGTGGAAAGATCAGGTTGCTAATGGCTTTATAAATGCTATTGAAGCCAGTTTTAAAATGTTACATGTAATTTAAGGATTTTCTTATGAATCTTTTGCAGATAATATTCGGAGATGTACAAGATAAGTCCGAGAAGGGCCCTTCCTTTTTGGCCAAGCAGCCAGTATCTTTTCCTCACTAAATCGATTCATGAAAGTGATTTCAAAGTAGTCTTTCGTCATCCCTCTGTTTTGGTTGTATGTATCACAATTTTAACTCTAATCCAACAAGATTTGGTTTCCTTTATTTTTGTCTTGGTTTTCTTTCATTTTCCTTTTCCTTTTTCTGCTGAAACATGGAGGTTATGCCATACTTTTATCAGCATATGCCCTTACATTATAATACAAATGGGCTTGTTACAATATAGAACTGTACTTTTTCGGTTCCTAACAAAAACATTCCTCGTTCAGTAATCTAAATCTCATCATATATATTCAACAGTTTGGCTCTTTTATTCGATAGGTACCATTATGGCACTATAGCATTTTCCTAACACATAATAGAGAATTTCCACCCTCATGAGTGAGGCTCTTGCTAGGACCTTGTAGGGTGAGACTAAGCCTTTGCCTCTTTATATTCTATTCACATATGTGACTAACCCAACAATTGGTCTCATTCCAATGCCTTGATTCCAATTCATTAAAGCAAAGTTGAAGTAGAGTGAAATGAATCTCAACTTCACCTACCCTAATTGTAGGATCATTTCAGACTCTACGGATGATTGAATGCTTGAATCCCTTTGCTCCTTGTTTCTTCCACAGAGATCAATCATCATTAAGGGAAATTGTGCTCAGTGTAAACGTTCTCCATACCCTTTTGTTTGAGGTGATTTTTGTGAACAATTCCCTTCTTTCTAGTCCTGGGGAAAGACCCTCCCATGCATAAGTTGGATTCCTCAGCTCCGAATAACAAGCATTTAAATGAGAAGGAACAAAGAAAAAAGAAAAGGGAACAATGAACACAAAGTGAGAAGATACTGTAATTCTCAAGTCAGTAAATCATATATATTGAATGATCCAATGCATCATAATAATTGGTGTGCGGACAAACATGTGGACAGAAGAAGCATCTGAAACTAGAGTGTGATCATTAATCATATAACAAAAATACGGATATGGGACCAGCTCAAACATCCTCTTATTCAACAAACCGCAATATTGACACACACTCAAATCATCTCCAACATTTGCAGAGAATTCGCAGACAATTGGGTATCTCTTCTTCAAAAGTTCAAGACACAGGATCCAAGATTTTTTTTTTTTTTTTTGGTCCTTTTTTTGGATAAATGGGTAAAACAAGATGATACAGAATTTCCGAGCCCTCACATAAAATCATAGTCATCGATATCATCATAAGCATTAACAACTACGTCGTCATCCGGCTTATCAACATGAAGTTGCTTCTTCTTTGCACCTGGACACAGCCACCAAAAGAGCAATTCAGAGTCACTTGTTAGTTTGCAATTCATAAGCCCTCATTCTAAACAAATTGTCCCAATAAACGACTAAGAAATCTGCCACAGTTAATGCGTTATGCTCAGATATATATATCAGGCACAAAAAAGGTTGTTTCCCGAGATAAGACGTCCAAAGAAATAAGCTGCAAAATCACAAGCAGCTCTTGACTTATGGAATGGTGATCAAATGAATCTTCCACAATTCTCAAACTGATCATTTGGCCCTTACTCAGCCAAAGTGCTTTGGGAAGGGCAATTACAATAAAATACCCTTCTGATATATACCATATTATAGTCGTCAAACACTGAGGTTCAAAAGTTTTTTTCTCCAAAAGATTGGGCTTAGAACTAATCCTTGCCCAAGGGATTATGGTTATCATCAGAAAACAAAATGTAGTATCTCACTTCACTCCACAATCCACATATACATAGCAAAATTGTCCATATCAATGCAAAAACCATTGATGTAATCCAGTCATAACTAGAAATTGATTTTTCACTCTCCCAATGGTTAACACACTCGCCACCAGTCCATGCCCTTAATCACATTGGCATATCAAATGGCTGCCTTTTTCCTTTTTGTAAAAGCATGAGATAAATTACCTCAAGTAAATAATTTTACGGATCAATAAAATTTGTTCAAAATTTTCCATTATATTATGAAATAAGGGAATGTTTTGAGGTCTTCTTCAAAAACAGTTTTTGATAACAGTTCTTAAAAACAATTTTGAATTGTTTTTAAGAATAAAATCTGTTTTTTTCCTCAAAACAAATTTTAATTGTTTTTAAGAATAAAATTCTGTTTGGAAATTCAAATATGAAAAATAGTTTTTCCGACTTATTCTCCAAGAAGGTACTATGTGCTTATGTACGATATAGAAGTTTACAAAGTATTATTCATGTCTTCATTCATTGCTGAGATCATTCTACAAAAAACAACTGAAAACACTTAAAATTTGTTCTAAAAAACAACTCATTTTTAGAACAAATTCGCAGAAAACTGTTTTCTGTTTTGCTAACCATGTTTTGCGAGTTATACAACTGTTTCATGTTCTAAAGAACAGAAGAGAGTGTTTTCAAAAACAATTGCCAAACATGGCCTAAAATCCTCATGTTTTGTTTTGGGTCCAGTTTAAAGAATGTGAAGTGTCCAAATTTTATAATAAAACCTGTTACTGATCGGCTATGATATGTGGCCTTGTTACTGTGCTACAAAAGTGACCATGTGAAACCCGTGCTCTCAATTATTCTGCCACACTACTATCATGGTATGACAAAATTTACTAATTATATTAATTTTTTTTTACTTTAATTTTGACCCCAGCAAAAGAAGGAAAAAAGAAACAAAAGGCAAACAACAAGAAACAAAAGATTCCTCTTAATCACACCACTTCCTGCATGGAAGAGAGGATGTTCCCATAAGAAGCCAGCATGAGATGATAAACAAAAATAGAAACAGGATCATAAAAAGTGTTAATTAGTATTTACTGTCTTAAATATAGGTGAGATGGCTTTGTGTGCATGCATAAATTTTCTACACTAATGACTGACAATACATAAGGAATTTTCCAAACCAAAAAATTATAAATAACGGTTAAAATTAGCCATCACATGTGTTGGAGGTATCATAATATAAACAGGGGCTTATACTTTTTTTTAAAAATCTTATACGTGATATAATCTGCACCTCTGTTTTGGGGCAAACAAATTTACAAATAAGGTTATGGGTAACCATGATGGCTTTTTATAACATTTATAAATCTTGTTACCTATCTCTGCATTTAAAGGAGGTTTTGATTTTATTTTATTTTTAAAGGGATTAAACAATCACCTCTAGAACATAAATTTGCAAGACAGCAATACTTTCTACTCAAATAAGAAGAGGCATATCAACAGATACATACCAATTTTCTTTTTACCAGTATTGGCTTCCTTTTCCGCTTTCAGCTTCTCATTTGCAATTGCTGTGACAGATGAGGCTATTTCTTTTGCATCAGCTGCTTTTAAGGAAGTCATTGACAGTCTCATTACAGCCTTGAGCAATCCAATATAGTGGAAACTTTTCTGCATTATGAAGCATAAATCATAGCCATGTCATAATTCTGTCCAGCTGTATCACCAAACACCAGATAATCAAACATATCAAACACACCTCATACGATCGCAGCTTATGAGAAATGAGCTCCGCATATTCTACGAAGTCACTTTCAGATTTAGGAATGAAATTATCAAGAGTCTTCTCATCACCTCTCTTAGCAAACAATTCTGTCGTGGATTTATAATCCGCTTCCTCAATAAGCCTGTTACAGGACCCAAAAAAAAATTATCATTATTAAACCAAAACATTTCTGAAGGATTGCTCATCCTCCACTGTACTCCTTTCTCCATTCATAATATTTCCTTTTTCTCTCTTCAAGGAGGGAAAAAGAGTTATATAAACCCATGTGTCAAAAATCATCTAACAAGTTCAACACATTTCATTCTAGTTCCCCATGGTCAACTCACAACTCCTCAATTAATACCATCTAATATCAAATCAACTAGTTTAAACAACATTTGACATATTTTCCATACTGGTGCAGTAGAAAGAATAAGACATCATCATCATTCAAATGGTATGGAGCATTTTCATTGATCTAATATCTAAAACAAACCTCCTTTAATGTGAGAAAATATACCCAGACCTTGTCCACCATTCATAATGGAATACTGCACAAGATATGCATACAGGTCACTAACTTACCAACCAAATCTCACATATGTGAGTAACCTCTTTACTATGCACCAGATTCTCTACACCAGTGGTTTCCCAGACAAAATGCATAAATATACAACTACACAAGTTTATACTGAATGTTTCTAAGTTCCAAAAGGACTACAGGAAGAAAGAAGAAAAGAGTTCTAATATCACCTTATTGATGACAAGAAGATTCGTATTTTAGGTCTCTTTTATAGATTGAAGAAAAGGATAAATGTCAGTACACAAACAAGGAGCCCTACACCTTATCCCATTACATCCTACCCATGCCCCCACTCCTTTTTGGGCTGAGGGTGTAGATATCTGGAGGTGAGTGTCTTCATGTGGAGTCAAATGCTCAACCTTTTATGAAGGTCAAGCTCAGTAATCAAGTTAACATTCATAACTCAAAAGGCTCGAGGCCCAGTTGTAGTCTGCCGATGGGACGCGGGGGCAGACAAGCGGGTCGGGGCGCCCTTTGGATCGCCTTCGGAGCCTTGACAGGTTGTTAGATAGGCCCCATGGAGGACTGCAGCTTTTGGGTGGGCCCTCTAAGCCAGGCCCAGCAAAGGACCCACGGTGTACCAATCTGGTTTCTGGGCCCTTTGGGCCAGATCCAGTTTCGTCTACCTCAATTGAGGCTGGGTTGCTTATTTTTGGGCTGACAACTGTGAAGGACCCTGGGTGGGCCAAGGCAAAGGAGTCCTTTGTGGCGCCTGGGTCGGATGTTTGCAGAGGCCCGCCCCAGCCCAAGTTGGTGTGGCCCACCCCTTGGTTTTGTCTGGCCCAAGCTCATTGAGGGGTCCAGACCCTGGAATCTCTATTTTCCCGGTGAAGGATGGCCTGCGGAAGCAAATTGAGGAAGAGCGCCATTCTGAGGAGAGATCGAAGACTGACCTTGCACTAATTGAGGAAGCATTGAGGTATGGGAACGCTTTTAATGGAATGTTGGCTTCTGGGTTCTCTTCTTCTCCCTTTTTTTTTCCGATCAGACTCCAATGGGGGAGTATTACGACTTTTCTAGGGCTGGTTGGGAGAAAGTCTAGGGGGAAACCCCGCTTCGCTTGGTCAATGCTCCGGGGGCTACAGAGGATGAGACCGTTACTCGTTGGGAGTTGATGGAGGTTAACAATGGCAACAATAAAGAAAGTAGAGAGGAGTTGTGCTTAGTTCAAACTATGCCACAAGAAGTAAAAGGTTGGGAGGAGGTCAGTTGGGAGGAAAGCGATCTAGCTAGGTTCAATAAATTCTTGGGGCTTCTGACAGAGGGATTGGAGAGAGACATTTTGGATTTTTTGGTTAAAATCAGAAAGAGAAGGGAGAGAGTTCATAGCAAAACTCTTCTAGAGAAATCCAAATTGGAAAGGGAATTAAAAGACTAGAGTGCTCCATTACCTATGAGGGGGGGGGGGGGGGGGGGGGGGGAGTAGAAATGTGGTATGCAAGGAAGAGGGTGTCAAATTATGGAAGTCCAATAAAGTTAAGGCTTTTGAGTTGGAATATGCGTGGAGCTAACGATAGCTCTAAAAGAAAGGTGATTAAGGCCCTGATTAGAAGTCAGAGGGTGGACTTGTTCTGTCTTCAGGAGACGAAAATTCAGGCAATGTCAGAGGGTGTGGTGAGGAGTTTGTGCACTGGTAGATTTCTAGACTGGGGTACCCTGGATGCTTATGGCTCTGCGGGAGGGATATTAATCTGTTGGGATAAAAGGACCCTGGATGTGCTTGAGATGGAGGTGGGACACTTCTCAACTTCCTGTAGGCTTAGGAATGTGGAAGATGGGCTAGTTTGGATTTTCACAGCTGTGTACGGGCCTTTCTCTAGAGAGGTTAGGGATTGTTTGTGGGAGGAGTTAGGGGCGATCAGAGGCATTTGGGATGATCCCTGGTGTTTAGGGGGTGACTTCAATGTCTCCTCTCCCAAAGGGAAAGGAGTAGCTAGGGAAGGCTAACTGGTGCAATGAGAAGGTTTTCCCAGATTGTTGACGAGCTAGAGCTACTTGATCTTCCTTTACAAGGGGGTGTGCTTACCTGGAGTGGGGGTAGGAATAATCAGTCTTGGGCTAGACTGGATAGATTCCTAGTGACCCAGAACTGGCTTGATCAATTTAGTGGGGTTGTCCAAAGTAGGCTGCCTAGACCCACTTCAGACCACTTTCCTATCTTGCTGAAGGGTGGTGGGTTAAGGCGGGGCCCCTCCCCGTTTAGGTTTGAAAACATGTGGCTTAAAGTTGATGGTTTTAAGGACCTTCTTCGAGGATGGTGGCAGGGGTCTGGGGTGAGAGGGAGGGTCAGTTTTAGATTGGCCACTAAGTTGAAGGAGATGAAGTAAAAAATCAAGTTTGGAATAGGGACGTGTTTGGAAGGCTGGAAGTTAATAAAAACTCAACTCCTACAACAAGTTGAGTACTAGGAATGGGGTGGAAAGTGAAAGGAGCCTTTCAGAAGGAGAAACAGAGCTGAAAAAGAAGCTAAGGAAACCTATAAAAAGTGGTTTTACTGGAAGAAAACCCATTGGAGACAATTGTCAAGGGGAGCTGCGGCTAAGGAAGGGGATAGGATACAGGCTTCTTTCAATGGATGGCAAATGCCAATCGAAGAAATAATTCCCTGGATAGAATTAAGATTAACGAGGTGTGGATGACTGAGGTTCAGGGGGTGAGGGAGGGGATTGTGAATGCTTATCAACAATTGCTCTCAGAAGAGCCAAGCTAGAGAGCTGACATTGAGGGGCTACACCTTCAATGTCTAAATTTCCGTGAAGCTAAAGTTTTGGAGCCGCCTTTCACTGAGGAAGAAATCCACTCTGCCTTGATGGAAATGAATGGTGATAAAGCTCTAGGCCCGGATAGGTTCACAGTCGCTTTTTGGCAAGCTTGCTGGGACTTTGTGAAGGAGGAGATTGTGGATTTGTTTAAGGAGTTTTATGATCAAAGATCCTTTGCCAAAAGTTTTGGACCTTGGGGATTTCCGGCCCATCAGCCTTTTAGGGGGACTGTACAAGCTTTTGGCCAAGATGCTGGCAAATAGGCTGAAGAAGGTTTTAGGAAAGGTGGTTTATGTGGATCAAAATGCCTTTGTGAGGGGCAGACAGATTTTGGATGTTTCGCCTATCGCTAATGAGGTGATTGACTTCTGGCATAAACGTAAAGAGAAAGAGCTGATTTGTAAATTGGACATTGAAAAAGCCTATGATAGCATCAATTGGAATTTTCTCATGAAGGTTTTGCATAAGATGGGCTTTGGGTCTCGGTGGATGAAGTGGATTTGGTGGTGTATTTCAACGCCAAATTTTCTGTCCTGATCAATGGGGTGTCAGCAAGTTTCTTCTCGAACACCAAGGGGTTGCGTCAAGGAGATCCTCTTTCTCCTTACCTTTTTGTCTTGGGTATGGAAGTGCTAAGTACTCTAATAAGAAGGGCTGCTGATGGGGGTTTCATTTCAGGCTGTAGACTTCGGGGAAGAGGGAGGATGGAGACAAATGTCTCCCATTTACTTTTTGCTGACGATACAATCATTTTCTGCGAAGCAAGGAAAGAGCATCTTACCTCTTTAAGCTGGATTTTGGTTTGGTTTGAGGCGGCCTCCGGCCTAAGAATAAACCTAGCTAAAAGCGAATTAATTCCTGTTGGGGAGGTAGAAGAGATTGAGGAAATGGCAGTGGAGCTAGGGTGTAGAATGGGGTCTCTGCCCAATGTTTACTTGGGCTGCCTTGGAGCCCATCAAAAGGCTATGTCTATGTGGGAGGGGTGGAAGAAGAGAATGAAAGGAGAAGATTAGCCCTGTGGAAAAACAATATATTTGCTAATAGGGCGGGTAGATCACCTCTCATTAAGAGCACAACGGCTAGCATGGGGCTATTTACCAATTATGCGCTCTTACTGCCGAACATGCCCAAGATTGTCGCAAAAAGGCTTGAAAAATTACAAAGAGGACTTTCTTTGGGAAGGAGGAAAGCTGGAAAGGAAAGTCCACTTGATCAATTGGGAGGCTGGTGTGTACCTCAAAAGGAGAAGGGTGGTCTAGGCATACGGAAGATTGATCTCTTGAACAAGGTCTTGCTGGTAATGGATATGGAGATTTGCCTTTGAAAAGGAAAATCTTTGAAAAGGTGATTGGGTGGTGAAGTATGGCAGAGGGCCTTTGGGTGGAGGATAATGAAGCTCGCGGGACGTTTGAGTGGGGGTTTGGAAGGAGAATTCTGAAAGGAAAAAAAAGGGGGAGGAGGAGGCAAATTGGTGTTGGAATAAGCATGAGTTTAAGGTGGGTAATGGGACTAGAGTCAAGTTCTAGACTGTCATTGGTGTGGCAATGCGACAGGCTGTCCAAACTTCCCCAGTTATTCGCCTTGGCGGTCAATTAGGAATGCAAGGTCATGAGTGTGGGACTGCAAGCTTGGTCAAGGAGGGTGGAATCTCATATTTCTAGAGATTTTTAATTTGATTGGGAGGCTGGACTTGATAGGAGATTGCTAATGATGCTGAGAGGATTCAGAATATCTTCAGGGAAGACTCAGTGTTATGGGAAGGGAGGGGGTCATGGGCACTTTTGGGGTTAGGGACGCTTATTTCTGCTGGTTGCTCCCACCGCCTTTGGTCTTTCTCGAAATAGTGTTTTTGGGGTGGATAAGGTCACCCAAGTTGCTTTTTTTTTTGCTTGGAGGCGCACGTGGGGGAAGATCTCACTTGGATA
>JBAPGN010000628.1:11736-25019 GCA_037355405.1 Vitis amurensis | reverse complement strand
ATTTCCTAGGTAGGCAAAAGTTCAAAATTATCTTCTAGTTTTGGGTTAGTAAAAAAATGTCACAAGTTCACTACATCAATTGTCGAAAAAACCCTTTTCCGTCATCTCTTGAAGAATGTCCCATTGAAATGACCAATCTTAGAGGTGTTAGGACATGTGTGAACTAAGGAAGCTTCCATTTGATCTACTTTAAGATTGTTGTTTTACGGATATAAGAAAGTGAAATTAACGTAGCCAAAAACAAGCAGTCAAAGAATAAAAAGAGGAAATAGAAACTTCTCAATATTGTCGGCTAAGGCATGACAAACACTGTCCTTAAAGTAGATCCACCCTCCTCAAAGATGAGCTAAGTGCACTAGGGAACGAATGGTGTACCTCTAAGATTCAACATCCAGTGGAATCTCACCTCAGGTGCACTCGATAGATGAGATTCGTATAGCTAGGATTTTTAAATAAGACTCCAGATAAGTGTAGGAATGCAAAAACCATAGTGAAGAATGTGACTGCTGTAGTGGTGAATGCAAGCTCAGGGCTTAGGTATGTAGTAGTTGGTACGGCTGCTGCAGTAGTGAAAGCATGCTCAGGGCTGTTGTAGTGGTGATTTAAACAATGATATGTAGTAGAGAATGCAAGATGCCAGCACTAAGGAAGGCTTTGAATGTAGAATGGAGAATGAAGGAGAATATAGATGGAGAGAACTCTTAGGAAATTGTTATGGTGTCAACTAAGGAGGTGTTATGCTTTTATAAGCAAAGTCCCAACGGGTTTATTAGAAGACTTAGCCCAACTAAAAGATTGAGTGAAATGGGAATTAAAAAAATAAAATTAAAAATAAATTTATTTTTAAATTTGTAAAAAGTAGTTGAACTTGTGCGCATACACGTGGGAGGAGACACACATTAAGGGATTCTGACCCAAACCACCCCAAACCCCACTCAAATGGGCTTAGGCCTTATTAGTGTGCGAGGCTCCCCTACACCTCCCCACAAGCCCATTAGGCTAAAGAAAGTGGGTTAGTTAATATACCCACTAAAGGAGTTCCTCTTTTGCCTATGTGGGACAAGAAAAAACACTAATAACACTCTCTCTTTACTATTCACTCTTCATACAAATCATACATGATTTTTTTTTTAGTAAATCATAATTGGTCATTCCAGGCATACATTAGTCAATAATAATAAGATTAATTTCCACTTCTTGTAAATTCACAAATTGAAAAAGATTGAGAAAACTTAAATAAATAAATAAAATTTAAAAAAATAAAAATTTTGAAGGTTTGTTTTTCTCATATGTTATCCCTCCACTCCATGATATGTTATTTCTCATTTTAGTGTACATTCACCAAACATTGAAGATTTGTTTCAATAAAAACCTATCTATATTTTAAAAAAGCAAGCAATAACAAATGCAGTGATGGAAATATCACCTTATAATGGAGAGTAAACTAAACCACCAAAAAGGAAAAAAAAAACTCTATAAATTGAAGAAAAGCCTAACAAAGTGATGAAAGATCATAGTTAAGGGATTCATCCTATTGGTATGCCAAGAAGACTACAACTATATTTAATCACGACTATAGCTTATATTCTATTAAGAACAAAATAAAAAGGTTATATAAAGTTCAATGGGGAAAGGTCTTTAAAAATAATAATAAACCTATGTGAACATATACAAACTTACCAAAGTTAAAGACTCATCCGAGGGCTCATCTTTTATATTCATGATAACTAACAACAACATCTCATGCACAAGCTAGAAAACATATGAAGCCTTTAGGCATTTCATATGAATTAAAAAAAAAACAATAAAAAAAAGAGAAACGGGGTACTTTCATACAAGATGGACATCACCTCCATGCATGAACTACTTTGACATCCCAAGGGGTTTCCTAATGGCAAAGGCTTTTTTTTGGTGAGGATTTCATCCATCAACATATTCCCTAGTTTTTATTTTTATTTTATTTTATTATTTATAAATAAATGTAACATTTTGATAGTTTACTTTTGCTTTCTGTCTAGTTTTGGTTTCACAACACTTTACATTGTTATAGGTTTTATTTTTTTACTTTTTATTTTGATATTTTTCTATCTCATATACATACTTATAGGTAACCATTTCCTTTTTTGTCTCATTCTGGGACAAAAAAGGGAGATTTTGTTGATGTTATACTTTTTTAAGATACTTATTGATATGATATGCTTGTCTATTTTGGATTTGGATATACATGTTGATATGAAATACTTATTTATTTTGGATTCGGATATACATATTGATAAGAGATACTTGTTGATATATTGTATATATTCAATTTGCTAGGACATTGAGTCTTGTTTGTATGTAGGAAATTTTGTTCTAGTGTATTTTTGGTCTTAGTAATTTTTATAAATTGTAACTTACTCTTATCCATTGAAGATCAAGGATTGTTCTTATCAACAAAAATATGGTATGATCTATATGTTTGTTTGGTTATAGGAAGTTAGTGATAACCGAACTGTTGGTAGTTGGATGTAAGGTATCAACCAAAATTTATACCTAAGGTCTTGACACTAAAGTAAAAAGATACCTATACGCAAGTGGCTCTAGGATCGCATACAACTTGGGAAGGGTTTTTACTTTAACTGGTGAAGTTGGAGGATGGAGTGAACTTTTCTAATAAAAATTAGGTAGATGAAATATAAAAACATGAAAGGTGTTGGTAAAATAACTATACTATGAAAATAGGTTAAAGATGGAAAAAAGAAGTTTCTCAAAGCTGTTGGATAGCCATGCTTAAACTCACTGTGTAAAATGGAGATTTTGAAACTTTTCACCTCGAGTTGGGAAGCAACTAAGGTGATGCTTACTTCCTCGAACGGTATGAGTTTAACAACTGAGTTTAGTTCCTTGAAAAACTTACAAAATGGTAGTGAACCGCATAAATGCCTTTTAATTGAAATAGGTCATCTCTTGACGTGCAATACAATGGTCGTAAGGAGATAATAATGAAGATCAGTGGATTAACATAAGCATCTGAGCAAAGGTTATCAAGTATTGGGCATTCAAAGCGTCAGAGGTTTAAATAAGCTTTACTTTGATGAAAACATTTATGCAACTCAAGCTACTTACATTTATGGCATTGGAAATCTCATCCTGCACGGGAGGTTCACATGGCATCCATTACTCTCAAGAACTGAAGGTTTAAGGCCTCTCATCTTGGGGATTTATCTCCAAGGATGTTGGCTACAAGAAAATGAGTAAAGAAAGAGAAAAAGAAACGTATGAAAAAAGTGCTTTATATGACTTATAACAAGTTAGGTTACATTAATAGATGATCCTCTGTTGAGGCTCTCACTTCTATTTAAAGACAATAAAAAGCTAAATTACAGAGCTCATTACAAAGGGAAAACCTTTTCATGGTGATTAAGGTAAATAGGTATTTACAAAGTAAAAGTCAAGCAAAATAATTTGGGAGAAACAGCAGTGGAATATATAACAGCGTCTAAACAGGTGATTTCAAAGGCATTTCGAAGAGGAAGATGAAAGGTCCTAAATTTCACAAGGTGAAAGCACCTTGCGAAATTTCGCAAGGTGGTTTCTTTATGGTGGGAAATGGCAAATTTGCACGCATGAGGCGAAAATCCCCATTGCGAACTTCTGGCAAGGTGAAATTCCTCCTTGCGAAATTGGTTATTTTTGGCAAGTGATTGCCTCTTGCGAATGGTGTTCCATTGCTTGTGCTTGTGTTTCCATCTTGAAATTCAAGCCTGTAAACGCCCAAATTTGCTTAACTCGCCAAGTAGCTCCTATTCAATTGCATGCTGGAATTGGTTATAAGCTTTTGATGAAAAAGCATGTAACTTGCCAGCTAAAATGGTTAGAATATTACTAAGGAGCTTAATGAATTAATTAGGTTAAGATGAATATGATTACTATCTCCAAAAGGTGCTTAAAACTTTATAATTAGGTCTACCAAATATGCATCTTTTCGGTAGTAATACACCCCCCAACCGACTCATTGCTAGTTCTTAGCACTGGAGGAAGATAAAGCTAAGCAACAGTAAATAATATACATAAAAGAGGTCATGCAATCATACAAAAAATAATTGAGTGGATGATGATATAAGACACATCTCACATGGTGATAGATATGAAGTTCAAATGCCATAGGAAGTTGTCAAAGCTAACTTAAACAAAAAGTACAAAGAGTGGGATTATCGCATTAAGTATAAAAGAATCTCTACTTCAAGGTTCGGGATAAACTTTCCATAATGAGCTAAGTGTTAATGAGATTAGCTTCCGGAATATAGTTTGATACATATCCCTCTTCCCCAATAAGCTTTTCTGAACTTTGGCAATTAACACGTCTTAATATGGGGGGGGTAGGGGGTTAGGAACGTATCTTTTATTCACAATTCTTTTTACTTCATAAACTTTAACCAATTACCTATGTAGCAGAGAGGATCGATGATCCAACCAATCAGTTTAGGGCACGGGTTTTAAGGCTTTCGCACCTTTGATATGCTATAGGTTTTCAAGGAAAATAGAAGCTTATTCTCTTTTCTTTTTCTTTTTTTTTTTTTCTTTTCTTTTTATAAGACTCATTGGTCTTTTTTGAGGTGTCAACCTCATTTAAAAAGAGGTTAAGTAATGAACCAGTCAAAATTCGTCCTAAGCTTAGAGGTGAGAAGTTTTACATCATATACCCCCCGGGATTCCTAATGTGAACGTGTGTGTAAAGCTTGAAATGCGAAATAAATAAGTTCGAATCAAAGAGGGCTTAATAATTAATCACATTTGAAAGCATAAAAAAACTCTAAGACTTAAGTAATTAAGTTAAAATCGACTCTATCTATTGTTGTTTTGAGATTAATCTTTAACAACCAAGAGAATAGAACAAAATTTTTGAAAAAGGGCAAAAACTATCTAAAATGCAACAAAATAATAACTAAATAGGAAATACTTACTTTCCTCAACTCTCCCCCAACGAGATGAACATTGTCCCCAACTTGTTCTACTCGAAAAGACGAGGGGAATGATATACCTTATGGTGATGTGGTATTGAAAGAGCGTGTGAAGTGCATCCATGAATTCAAAAACATAGAAGCGTGAGAAAGGAATAAGATACAAAAATGATGCTTAAATAACTGCGAGAGTGAGTACAAGATATAAGCTGAGGTACATATATTCAAGTTTCTCAGAATATAAAACATGTATATATAGCAAAAGACATATACAAAATGGATCGAAATATCCAATATGGGATGGGCCCTGAGGTGGAGGAGGTGATATGCCAGGTGATGGTGATCTGAGAGAGATGAAGAGTGCTGGTGCCAGGATAAGTGTATGCTGAAGCTGATGTGTCTGTATGGTATCCATTTGTCGTCTGATGGTCCTCATATCACGGACTAAGGTGGCCTGAGAGGCACTCAATGAGTGAAAGGACGAATGAGAGTCTGAACATCTGTAGCGGAGACAGTGATGGATGAGCTGGCTGAAGATCAGCTAGGCTGAAGCAGGAGTGAACTGGTGGGTGGGATGTATAGTAGTGCAAGTCATTGGAGCAGGTATGAAGAAGAAGCTCTTGGTATGTGGTCCCTGCTCTGGTGATGTTGTATGGTAGGTGCTTGAGGCTGCTGGGCGCGGGAGCTATGGTCTAGAGATACCCTGGTGCCATGGGTAGCGGTCTAACAGGAACTGGGTCCACTCTTCATTGGTAAAGAGCTCGTCGACAATGATGTGACGAGGTCTAGGGTGGGGCTGAAAGGGTATCCATACTCTAAGACCTAAGAGATCACCTCGGAAAATAAGAGTGGACTGAGTACAGCTCTGCGTAGGCGCTTCTATGCACTTCTCTAAAATAGGTAGAGATGCATGACTAGATGGTGGGGTCCAAAGTAGAATCACTAGAGATGCGGTAAAATGCGCATTATATGGATGCACTCCTCTGGAGCAACATGCCTGGAAGTGGAAAAGATTGGTGCGGATGCACCATAATAAGCACATTCGTGGGGAAGCTCCTCCTCAAAATGGTCTGACGTGACTCTACTTCACTGATAAGAGTAGACCATGTGGGCTCTGAATTATTGAGACCAATGCGAGAGGAATAGGTTTAGGGATAGGCGGAAAATGCGATAGAGGCGGCTATAATCTCGGCCTCTAAAATACCATGCCGGCCAACAAATAAACAAAAATGATGGCTATGGGGTCCTGGAGCCTCTGTGTATAAGTCTGGTAGAATCTAAGACTAACCTAAAGTAATAAAAGGACCTAGGAGTCATAAATGGTCGATGTGGTAACCTCTACAGAAGTGCGATATGATCTCTAGCTCTGGTAATAGGCGAGAGGTCTCATGCTCATACAGATCTCATCGTGAAATGGCCTATCTCTGATATCCGTGTTGCCTTGGAGGGTGGCCTGCTACATAGGCGCTTGAGGACCTCTGTAGGTGTGGAGACCTGGGATAGTAGATGCCTGAAGGTGATGGAGGGGCCTGGAGGACTCGCTAGTCCTGAAATCTAGTCTTTAGGTGGAGGACTCTCACAGGGGGTGGCACTGGTGCCGGGAAGACACAGATGATCGTCTGGTCCATGCCCGTTGCTGAGTAAGTAAGGGAACTGGGGTCTGGAGGCTGAAGATGGTGTAGAACGACACGACTCTTGTAGTGGGCCCACGCGAATAGTGCAGAGGATGCCCCGCGTGTCCGTGCCATGGTAATAAATACTGAAATAAGACGAAAGCACGAAAAATAGAGCAATCATAGGGTAAGTGTCAAAAATACAGGTTGAAATGGTAACTGTGCAAAATTTGTAAGGCATGAATAGTGGTTTGCTGTAAATTTGGCAACGAGCACTATTCTCTTATTCTCCAAGGCTTACTTTGAATTTATTTTTCATTTTTAACGGTTTAAAATTCAAAAAAGGGTTTGGTTTAATGGAACATATTCTAAATGCATGTCGGAAAGTTTGGGAGCCTAAAACAATTGCAAGATAGAGATTTTGCAAAATGGTGGCCGGTCCATGTGGGGTCTTTGATTTGAAAAAATGATTTTGAAATGGTTTAATGGATGAATGCATTTTAATGGTTCTAAACATAGAAATGACATAAACACAGCAATTAGGAAAGCAAAAATGGGAAAAATGATAAAATTACTACGTTTGGAACAATGAAGCACGCGCCGTAGAGAGGAAATGCAAGGTGGAATAGTGTTTTTATCATGATAAATGAAAGTTTGAGAAGGCTTTTTGGCCATGGAATTTTTTTTAAAAAATTTGCCTAAGTACGAGGGATGAACTGAGGAGTGTTAAACTACAAATGAAGTTTGAAAATGAATTTAAAAGAATCAAAATCTTGGGTAAGCATGAAGCAAAAATTCGCAAGGTGAAAATTACCTTGCAAATTTTCTGCACTGGCTACTCCCTTAAAAACCAATCCCCGAGAAGTTGATTTTGAATATTTGCTTTGAAAAACAATTTCGCAAAGGTGAAAAATGATTGCGAAAAATTTTCGCACTGGTTACATTCACTTTTGCGAAAGTAATATCCCGAAGGTTGCATTTGCATCTTGCAAAATGTGCATTTCGCAAGGTGATTCCCTTTTGCAATTTTTGCAACTCACTTTTGAGTTGGCGAAATGGGCTTTTAAGCTTGGACTAGATAATATTCTCCCTATTTCACTTTCTTCACATTTGTGAGCTGTGAGCTTTCGTAGCCTGCTATTGACATCAAAGCTCCATTTAAAAACATAAAAAATAAAATCAAACTAAGAACTAACAAAATATGTGCAAGAAGTATTAAAATGCAAAGTAAACAGAATTAATACTAAAATTAAAAAAAAAGAGATGAGCACTTAGCTTTTATGCTAAGCTCATCAACTTCACACTTCTCAGGGAATGTGATGGGGTCATGGGGACTGCGTACCTCCTGTCACAGGAAAATGGCTCGATTAGGGGTTGAGTCTTTGCCATTACTTGAAGGTCTTTGCACTTTTTGAGTTGAGTACTCAATTTATCCTGGTGAGTGTATTGGTGGATGACAAAAGGCCTAACCACCTTGATTTGAGCTTTCCCGGGAATAGGTGATAGCTTCAGAGTCATATAGCAAGACTCTTTTGTCCTTGAAAAATTCTTTCTTGTCACCAACTGATGATGCCATCTTTAGCTTTTTTCCTTGCATTTTTGAGTTGAGTAGGCCATCATTTCTCATTCTCAAGCTCAATTCAATCAAACTCTTTTAGCCCAGCATTAGTTAAATCCATGTTTGAGCTTTTTAATGCCCTACATGCCTGACTCATTCAACGGGAAGATGGCAAAGCTTTGCCACAAACAAGACGGTACGGTGACCATCCCAAGGATAGTCTTATAAGCGTCATATACGCCCATAGGGAATCAAGGAGCTTAAAGACAATTTTCCTAATGGTTGTTCACCACTTCATAAGATGTTTTAATTCTCGTTGGCTAGCTCTATTGGCACACTCGTCTGAGGATGATAAGGTGTAGCTAACTTATGCTTAATTCGTACTTGGCCAAAAGAGCTTAAAGGGTTGTTGCAAAAAAGTGAGTGCCTCATACACTAGATGATTTCTTTAGGCACTCCAAACCTGAGAAGATGTTTTTCTTTAGGAACTTGAGAACCACTTGTGATCATTGTTCTACAGGGTATAGCTTCAACCCACTTTGAAAATAATCACTCCACAAGATGTAGGAGTGGCTATAAAGACATGGGAAGGTCATGAAGTCTATGCCCAAACATTCAAAAAGTCCACTATCAAGATGGGATTTCAGGCATGAAGTGTTTTTCCTTGAAAGCTTGCCTAGTCTGTTGGCAATTTCACTCCTTTAACATATTACTCATGGGCATATCCATTAAAAAGTGAGGGACACCAAGCACGAATTGAAGAACTCGTCATTGCCGTTTTTGAGAGGCAAAGTGGCGGTCACATGCATTCCCCCATGGCAATGAGATAGGATGCATGCTTCTCTTGTTCAGTGCAACTTCTTCTAATTTGGTCGCGACAATCCTTGAAGAGAAAAGGCTTCTTCCCAATAATATGCATGGACTTGGCAAAGAAATTATTCTTGTCCTGAGAGCTCATTCACTTGGTATTTCTCCCGTGACAAAGTAATTGGCAATGTGTGCATACCATTGGCACTTTCCTCACAAGCATACAAGGATTTCCTCATGGGACATCATCATTTATGGGAGTCCCATGGGTGTATGAGGATGTTGAGCCTTGACAAGTGGTTTAGGCTACCACATTCCCAACACCTTTTTTATCTTGTCTGGAGGTTGAACTCTGAGCAAAAGTATCCACTAATCAACCTAGCTTGGCATCTTGTTGGTTAGCAAATACTTCAAAGCGAATGATTCCGTGAATACAGAATGGAAGACGCCTATAAAAATAAGTCTGAACTATCCAAAGATACACGCACAGCAAGTAATTCTTCTCAGTGGTGGTGTAATTCCTTTGAGCATCATTCAAAGCTTGCTTGCATAGTAGACACATAAGGTTTTGCACTTCTCTTTGGTCCCAAAAAGCCCCAATGGCAATCACTTGAGTCACACATCATTAAATGGCAACCCCAATTTGGTGTCTCGACAATGGGCGCTGAGTCAGAATTGCTTAAGATAGGTAAAACTCTTTGACATTATCATCCACTCATTTGGCATCCTTCACCCAAATAATTCACAAAGAGGCTTGGCAATACTTGGAAAAATCTTATATAACTCTATAGAAACAGACATGCCCAATGGAATTGCTTATTCCTTTTACATTTTGGTGGGAGGTGGCAATTCACATTAGTTCACTTAGCTCTATGTACTCATACCCTTCTTTGAGATTACGTGCAAGAACAATACCTTATTTACCATAAAATGGACTTTCTCCGAATTGAGTAGAAGTCTTGCTCTATGATGCTTTTTCAAAACATCTTTCAGATTGTGATAAACAACCTCAAAGAAGTCCTAACATGTTCTGTCATCCATGAGACTTCCATGATTCGTTTACCATGTCCTGAAGATGCTAAGCATGCATTTTGGAGGTAGCAGGAGCGTTGCATAATCCAAAGGTATCACCGCCTATAATCAATAGGTGCGAATGGACAGTGAAGGTAGTCTTCTCCTGGTCCTCCACATCAATCTCTATTTGAAAAATACTCAGAATAAGCTCCCAAGAGCAATAAAAGGATGCCTAGATACTGCTCTCAGGACTTGATTCCATGAAAGGTAAAGGAAGTGATCTTTCTTCGTTACTAGTGTTAGCTTCCTGTTAGTCAACGCAGCCCTCAACCAGTTGTTGAGGGTGTGGACACTATCATCCCATTTTCCACCTTATACGGTTATTCCCGGACTTACTGTTGGAAAACTTGGGTTGGACTCACCAAGTGCTATCTGAAATGGGGTAAATGATGCCTGGCTTGAAGAAGCTTTGTTCAAACACTTCAGACTCTTACTAGATCTTGCATATGAGGGATTCAATCTCTCTGTGGCTGACGGGAGTTTGCTTAGCTCCCTTCCATATAATTGGTGCGTGATATCAGCTGGGATTATCCCTTCAAATCAGAAATTTGCAATCCGATGGCCTTTGTGCTTTCTAAGGATTCTTAGAAGATTGGCCTCTTGTGAAAACGGTTAAGAAGAGAATTACCAAGGGGAGCTTTATTGCCTTCCTCCATAGTAAGCATACTTCAACTCGGCAGGAAGGGTCTTCAATTCAAGCTTAAGGATTGCATTCCTTAAGCTTTTTATCTCTTCTCTCCTTAACAGAGGGAGGATCACTGGCTTTTGATCTCCAGTTGACATAATGGGATTCATTCCCATGGGTTATAACATTCAGATCTTCATGGTTTCTCTGGATTCTTCTTCAAACTGATCAAGATACCTGATTAAATGCTCCTCCACGCAGGGTATCTATGATAACACTTCTTCTGGACCTCATCTTCTTCAGGATGGACTGTGCTTTTGACATAGATGGAAGATGTTGATTCCATGTCATATTCCAAAGTGAGTTGCATGACCATTCTACATTGACGATTGCATTGATGTTGCAAGAATGGTTTCAAGGATGATTGGAATCATAGTTGATCCTTTTGAACAATGGGAATCCGTATCAAGCTCCAAAAATTAACTGGATAGTAGAATTTTGTCAACTTGAACAATAACTCCTCTATTAACCTCCCTGGGGAATTTTTCACTGATGGTCAACTAAGGATATAGGTGATCGATGGTTGGCTTGAGTTCTCCTAACCCAGACTCTTGTATACGAGTATGGAAGCAAGTTAAACACTTGCCCCAAATCATAGCAATGCCTCCATTTGGGTTTCTCCAAATATTGGACTGAGATTGTAGGACACCCGGATTTTGTATTTGATTGGAGACTTGCATTGGATTATAGCACTCACTTGCTCAGTTAGGAAGGCTTCTTGTAAACTTTGAGTCCTTTTTCACTGTGCATTAAGTCTTTCAAAACTTTGCATACGTGGGTTTATTGCTTGATCATATCAAGTAAGGAATATTCACCTTCATTTTAGAATCAAGAAGTTGCAGAAGCATTCTGATCGGTTTTTTCTAACGCAAGGTTGAGGAAATGGGGAGGCATGTGCTTCTTCATCATGCCTTCCTTAAAAAGAATGGAGGTTCCTTCATCCCTGCTAGGACTGATGCTTTCTTTCATCTGAATTCCTTTCCCTTTGTGTTCTTTCTTTGTTCTTCTTTTCTATCAGGCCTTGTTCTTATTTTTGGCTTTCTCTGATCATCGCTCCTGCCTGTCACTTCCTTACACTTCCTCAAGTGATAATTAGTTGCACGTCCTAACTTTTGAAGAATCTTCATCTTTGGATTCCACTTCATGTATCCCTTAGGTTTGGTGAGGCGAGAGGGAAACTTCCTTTTCTCATTGCAATGTTCAATTTGTGAGCCTTGAGATGAAATATTGGATGTTGTTCAATTTTCTGAGACAAGTCATATGCTCCATCTATGTTCTTTGTCAAGTGGTTCTCTACGTTGGTCAATCTTCTGATTGTTTGAGAGTGCTGGATTTTGGCTCACGTCACAAAGTCACATAACTTGCTAAGGCTTATGGTGCTTGCTCAATTGAGGATTGACCTTGACTCTGTTGGTTGATTGGGCTGTGATGATTGGGTTTGGCCTTGGCTTCTATGCAAAGTTTTTGGGTGGTTTCCTCCAGCTAGAGTTGTGTGTTGCCATAGGGGCATTTGAATTGGCTTCATTGCAATAAGTTGCTTTGTTTTCGAAATTTCTCTTGCTAACTGGAATAGATGGGACATTCTTCCACATATGTTAAATGACTGATAGATGGAGCAATGCTGGCTTGGTTGTTGAGGTTATGAAATAGTTGGACTTCGTGAAATTTTCTTAACTCCATTTCCTCTATTTTTCTAGCATAGGCAGCTACCTTGGCTTTCATTCCATGTTTCACTCAGATTGTCATCCCCTCTTGACATTCTGCTGAACTGGCTCTTCCATTTCTCTATTATTGGGCTAATCCCATGCCACGGGAAAACCTTGAGACCCATAATTAGGAAAGTCATAGCTTCAGTTCTTGCCATGAAGTCACCACCATTGTCTAATATTGCTTATTGAGAATGACATGCCATCATAAAATAGCTCACCAAAAGCCATGTTTATCAAAGCCGTGGTGAGGACATGCCAGTTGATGGCCTCATATACTCTCCAGCATTATAAAATTTTTCATTCTCACGTGCTGGAGTTGGAGATTTGTCTCTTCATTCCATTTGTTCTGTGAGTAGGAGAAAAACTCTTTCAAAATCAGCTTGAAGTTTTGTCCATGTTCTTATGCTTCTCCTTGGCTCAAGGAATTGAGCCATATGTTTGGTTTGTCCTTTAATGTGAATGGAAAGAGCTTTAACTCTAAGCTCAATAGCGTTCCCTTCTTGAAAAGTATTGCACACTCTCGAATTCCTTTTTATGTGCGGATGATATGGATTTCGATTTTCCATCCATGAAAGTAGGAAGCGAGGCACGTGTGTGGCCTGATAATCAATTGCTCTGTAGGAGGAATATGCAAGATGGTGCCATCAACTCGGAGGTGGATTGTTCTATGGACCTATACAGTTCGGATCATTCCCTGCCACGTGTTGTGAATGTTGCCTCCTCTGGCTGAATCTGATGACTTCCAAAATATCTACTAATTTTAGTAGCTCGTGGAGTCTCTATCTGACCTAACTTCCTCTTGTAGCTAATGCAATAGGGCATAGCCATACGGATTCAGCTGGAACAAAACAAATAACAAAACAAAGAAAGAAAAAAAATACAGAGCATGCGGAAGGA
>JBAPGN010000627.1:0-25099 GCA_037355405.1 Vitis amurensis | reverse complement strand
AAAGAGAGAGATACTGTGATTGAAATTACTAAACTCCATTTGAAGAATGTTAAATGCAAGCCAAGCATAAAAACTAAACCATTTTGTTTTTGGTAAGTCTTTTACTTTCTCAAAATTCATTTCTAAATAATTAAGTTCTTGTGAGCTTCTTTAGGGGAATCCTAGTAACGATTAATTAATAATATATCTTGTAATAATTGTAAATATGATTTTGATTTTTTTTTTTAATAAAAAATATAATAACATATAGGTTTTTTAACTATACCCTTTTTTTAAAGTAGTAACGGTTAATTTTGTGCTAAGAGATTGTTACCACATATAATTCGGATTGCTTTCAATTCATATAAAGACTGTTATAAGTTGATTGAATAATATGCTACAGTTTGTAATAAATGCTACAACGACTTTCTATTATTTGCCTTAGGAAATTTAAACCATTTAGGGATTGTTTATGTATGACATCATCTTAAAGTAGATCTTAATAAAAATATTTTAAATATCCAGAGATGCATATCTCTAGTCCTCTGTCAAATTAATAAAAATTAAAGTATGTTTACGTTCATGATGGCGGGATAATATGTTTCTTTAGTTAATACTACTCTACTAGTGAGAAACATTGTGCTATAATCGTTTCTTATATCTTATGATTTTTTTTCTTATTGTGCTTTCCTTTAATACCCATATTGTGCCTAATAACAACTTTATGTTTTAGGTGTTTGGACTACAAGTCACACTTCTCGTTTTATTAATGATTTTAATTTTGCCTACATGATCTTCTTTTTTCATTTTGACGCAATTATTTTTGTGTTATTATTATCTTCTTCATTTAATTGTTCAAGATCCTCATCATTTTTCTTAGAAATGTCAATTGGAAAGCTAAAATATATTTATTAACAATTATTATTTGATTTGTTTTTTTTTTTTTTTCTGCTATTGGAACACAACTTATTGAGATCTCATTATTTTTTTAAGGTGTCTATACGTTCTTTAGGCTTACTTATTCAATTTGTAACCTCTTCAAGCTTTTCATATGGTGTCTTTTTAGGGCTTATCTAATTTTATTTTGTGCTTCTTGGGAGGCTATGAAAATTAACTATTTTAGATTAATTGTGTCATTTTTTTTGGGCTCTTCGAGAGTGTCAACTTCTCTCTTATGTTTCTTTTCTAGGAATTTGGCCATTCCTTGAGCTGATATGTTTGTCACTTCAAGCATATCTTAGATTCATTTATTAATAATTTTGTTTTTTGGGGGGGGGGAGGAAAAAAAAATATCAATCTTGTAACTGAAGTAAATTTTGCATTGAGATATGTGCTTTTGTCTTTTTTTTTAATATCAAGAATGCAATTTGGAAATGGTTTGCAAGATTTTTCATAATAATTGATCTTTAAAAAAACCTTTTAGTTCACATTGATTCTACTGAGGATCCAAATGAGGTTTCCTCTTTTGGGGAATTAGATTCTTTGAGTTGATAAGTTTATCACATTTCAAGCATATCTTGGATTCATTTATTAATTATTTTGTAGGGATATCAATCTATGTTGTAGTATTTGTAATTGGGATATTGACTTAATTTGTCATTTTTTTTTACTTTAGTCTTAAGCTAATAATAATTTTTGTGCAGTTTTAGGCTATATTTTTTTTTTCTTTACAAAGCTTTTGTTATGAGAAAAATATAAAATTAATTTCATAGATATTTTTTGGCTATAAAAATGATCTTTATATTGCTTTTGGATATATAATAACTTGTACACATCTAGCAATGATATTATTAAATGAGATTTGTGCATAGCTTTTGGAAATGGATAAGTAAAATAATTTGCTTGTACCATTTGAATATATATAACCAAGTAAATATGAATAGAAATATGCGACATCTATTATATGTATATATTAACAACTTTGACATAATAATAAACCAAATTATCTTCCAAGCAACTCATATTGATAATGTATAATAAAAGAATATAAAATTCAAACAATAAAAGAAATAAATCATGTACTGAAGAAAGGAGAGAGTAACAAGAAAGAATTTTTTCAAATTTGATCTTTTTTTTGCAAGGTGGAAACCATCATTTAATAGATTACAAATTAAACCTAAGTTACAATTTTTTTTGCTTCATAATGATAGTAAATGTATATATTTTATTACAAAACTAATGTGGTGGTCATCCACCATTAATACTATTCATAACAAGTAAAAGTTTTTAAGTCCATATTAACTTTGCATAACATGAAATTATTTTTTGTGATGAAACAAAGTGCAAAGATAAAGGGAAACAACTCAAATTTCTAGAGACAGCCATAAGATTACATAAAGCATTTATTAATCAATTGGGTCAAATAGTCTTATTATACATACATACATCACACTTATTACATTATTTACAAAAATCGGCGGACGATGGGTAGACTTGCCTGGTTAATAGAAAATTTTTTGCTTCCAATTATATAATCCAAGATGATCAAACTGCAACCATTATAAAGCCTAAGGAATAAAATCTTGTAGTTATGGAATGGTAATAAAGAGTTATTCTTGTGTTTGATTGTGGAACATATATGGGAGATAATTTTATGGAATATACTTTGAAGTTTAGGATTTAAATTAACCTCTTTAGTATATTAAGTAATCGATCAAATTTACCAAATGCATAGTGGGAGGCAAGAGAAATGGAAAAAAGTTAAAATTGAGTAGAAACAAAGAAGAACAAATGATTAGGAGAATTAAAATACCATGCAATTGTTGCAATAGATTAATGTGTGTGGTTATGGATACAATAGAAAAGAAGAGAAAGCTATGTTAGAAATAGAATTACCTGCATGTAACATGAGCGACAAGAGTGAAGTGTGATGACCAATCTTCACTCCCCTTCATATTTGACTATTGGGATATGAGATATTTTTTGTCGATCCTTTCCAATATCCTGTTGGTAGCGCTGTTGTAGGAAATCGGAATCTGCGATGACTAGTTCCTGCAATGGTGTCCTCTGGAGCACATGGTCAAGTAGCCCCTCTAGCTTTGGGCATCCAAGGATTTTCAAGTAACTAAGACATGACATTATTGATTTCTCTTCTTCTTCTTCTTTTACTTCCCACTTTTCCCACTCTTTCATGTCATGAAAAGTGAGTTTCTTCAGCTTTGGAAATGCAATTCTTGATGATGATCCCAAAAACTCGCCACCAATGTGTTTCACACTTCCCATATCCGTTATTTCGGCTTCTCTACGGACAGGAGTTCCCAATGAGCATAGCGTAGGCATTCTGCTGCAATATCGAGAGTGCAAGATTTTTTCAGCTGGGTTAATGGTCGATCATCATCCAACCATGCATTCTGTCCACCATAACATTGTATAGATTAGAGATTTTCAAGTTGAATGGGGTTCTAAGAGCTGGCACGCCACACCCTTCGTCCCCTCCTTTCCATCAAAGTCCAATGTCAAATGTTGGAGGTGTATCTTATTCTTCAATTCTGCTTTTTGGGCCTCCCTTTCATCTTCCACTTTCCACAACACTCTTATTCCAAGTGCCCCTCTAAGGTTGTTCAAGTTTCTCAAATCTCCTATTTTGCATTTATTGTCACCATCACTACTTACAACGAATTCATTCAACGTTTGAAGAGAGGTTAATCTTGAAATTCCTTTTTGGCAAATACTCTAAAGTAGTCAAGATTTTGCAATGCCTCAGGTTAGTAAGTTACCCATTTGCTTGTGGTAGTTTTGTATAGAGAAACACATCCATAAAATATTTAACGGTTTGCAAATTATTAAATCAAAATTGTTTTCAGGCAATTCTCTCAAGCCTTCCACAATAATGATAAATCAAGGTTATTTTAAATTATCCATTTCCTAGTGCATTAAGAAGTTTTCACCAAATCAAAGACAGACATTGCAAATCTATGCCTGAGGCATGTCAGCATACGGGACGAAAATTAAGGTAGGTCTTCAATCTAAGCTTGAAATGATAACAATGTGAAAGAGGGGTGTGTAGATTCTTCATTTCAATAAGCGGAGGCAAAGTTCGGCGTCCCAAGGTTTGTCTAGTTAAGGTGGCATGACGAATTGTTTTGGAAGGATATCTTGTTCTCTCTTCTTTTGGCAAATTGGTCAACGCTCATAATAAGCATTCATTCTAGTCAAAAGTTGAGCAAAATCAAATGCACTATGTTCATGCATCTTACAACTTCTATATCATCACATCATCAATCTTTTGAAATAATCTTTGGAAGAAAGACCGCCAGCTGCTAAATAGTCCGAAGTACTCTCCTATTACACTGTCTCCATCTCTTTACCTTCATCAGAGTTGAGGTAGTTTTGTTGCATCAATTAATTGATCAACTTATCTTACTTCGTAATTCAAAGCGTCTTTGGAAAGACAGCACAATATGAGAAGCAACGTTTAATCGCAGGGGGTAGATCATAATAACTGAGCAACAAAGCGGGGAAAAGATCTCTCTCAAACACATCCAGCTGCCATACTTCACTATTCAAAACATTCTTCCATTCTTCCTTTTTATTTTTTAAGCGCATGAGATTCCCCAATGTTTTTATAGCGAGTGGCAAGCCCTTGCATTTGTCTGCTATTTTCTCACCAATTTCTTTGAGTTCTTCGACTTGCTCCCTACTCTTCCCAAAAAAAGCTATTTGATGGAATAATACTTGAGCATGCTGCGGAGACAATTCCCCTATTGGATGCTTGTATGTAGTTCCCATCATCTTAGCAACATTATCTTTACGCGTGGTCACCAGAATTCTACTCCCTCCTACTGCACCGTAGTTGAGAGTGTTCTTCAGTTGCTCCCACAATCGATAGTCTTCAGTCCACATGTCATCTAGCACAAGAAGGAATTTCTGTCTGGCAATACATGTTTGAATTTCTTGTTGTACGGCTTCCAAATCATGGAGATTACAAGGCTTTTTTTGGAGGGTTTCAACAATAACCCTACAAACTCTGATTGGGTCAAAAGGATCAGAGACACAGACCCAAATTCTTTCATCAAAATGGGCCTTCACCTCTGGGTGGTTGTAGGCTAGTTGAGCAAGAGTTGTTTTGCCCATGCCTCCCGTCCCAACTATGGCGATCATGTAGAGCCTTGATTTCTCTTCATCATTCTCACTGAACAGACGACCTAATATGGCGTTTACATCCGTATCTCAACCATATACCTCCGAAACGTCAATTGCAGAGGTGGTTATAAGTCGCTGTGGCTCTTGGGTCCCACTTGAGATAAAATTTGTTGAGTTGAATTGATTTTTTCTTTGTAATATGTTGAAGCTATCCTTGTAAAACATGGGCTAAGGCTAAATGGGCCGAGTCTTATTGTTTTAATTGGGTTTGAGGGTTAGGGTTGGTATATGATAACTAGAACTCTTGTAAACTCTATAAATAGTGGCTTGGAAAAATAATGTAAGTAAGAGTGCATGAGCCGTCTTTCAATAAGTGAAATAGAATCTGCTCTCTGCCCGTGGACGTAGATCACTTTGATCGAAACCACGTAAATCTGTGTTTGTTCTTGTGTGTTGTTTTCTTCCGTTATCTGCGATTCTATTGTTTGCTGCTTAACAGTGGTAATCAGACGCCCACAAACCACCCCTGGGTTCAGATCTGGCAGAAGCGAAGATGTCTTCACAGAATTCGAAGTTTGAGAAGTTCAATGGTCGAATGAATTTCACCTTGTGGAAGCTGAAGATGAAGGCGCTTCCTGCGTTCAGCAGAAGTGTGCACAAGCAATAGACAGGGGAAGAAAATTACCTGTAGATTGACCAGCAGCAGAGAGGACGGAAGTGTGTCAAGGCACATAGTGCGATTCTGTTGAGTCTAGCAGATGAAGTTCTGAGGGAAAGTAGCTGATGAAACTATACAGTTGGCATTGTGAGGAAGCTTGAAAGCAAGTACAGACAAAAGTCACTGACCAACAGGCTTTTCAGAAGGCGATTGCATACTTTGAAGATGTCAGAAGGTATGCAGGTAAGAGATCACCTTGACAACTTTAACAGAATTATTTTAGACTTGAATGGAGTTGGTGTTAAAGTTGAGGAAGAGGATCAAGCCATGATTTTGTTATGTTCTTTGCCTAGCTCTTATGAAAATTTTGTAGATACTATGATGTATGGTAGGGATAGTATCTCGATAAATGATGTTAAGGATGCTCTACAGTCTAAAGAATTCAAAAATTAAAGTTTCTGGTTCCTGGGGAAGCAGTGTGGAGACTGGGTTAAACTGTGAGTAGGGGCAGGAGCATGGAACGAAATGGTGGAGGCGTAGTAAGTCGGCGTTCCTAATCGAAGGCTGCAATAGAGCTTTCACTGTAAAAGAGAAAGGGCAATTTTAGACAGAATTGTCCACAAAGGCAGCAAGGAATTGGTCAGGGTCGAATGGAATGCGCAGGTTGTAGTAGCTCAGAAGATTCTGAAAAACAGGATAGTTCTGACGAGGGAGAATGGAGGGGAATGTTTTAACCTGTTAGTACATCTAGCTTTGCAAGAATCATGGATCTTGAATACTGGTGCTTCGATCACATGGCTATTCACGAGATCTGTTACTACTTTTAAAGAGTGGAACGGAAGTGTTAAAGTTGGGAGATGATGGGGAGATGGGTGTCTAAAGGCAAGTGGTTTGTTGCAGATTAAAATGTAATGACGGATGGTTAGGACATGAAATGCTTGTATGTTTCCTGGACTGCGAAAAGAATTTGATCTTCTGTGGGTTACACTGGATAAAAAATGGGTAACTACATTCTCCTGGGAGGTGAGATCGGAGATTCTTAAGAGTGTCAAAAACGAGCCTCCTGTGGTGAGAAGGCAGATTGCATGGGATTTTATCCTATATTGGATTGGTGCAATTTCAAGTGTTGGGGAAACCCTTGGTTAAGTGGTCACGCTGCTACGTAGTCACAGCTCTCCATGGCTGATTGATCTCTATGTACGAGCAAGCATAAGAATACGATTGGCTTGATCTCTTAACCCATAACGACAGTTATCACATAATTTCAGCTTTCTTCCTGGTCTTCACATTAATACTTACTGATTGTGGCAATATCCTCAAGGATGAATATTGGAGGGAGGACACCCATTTTCAGTGTCACAACAAATGGCTCTGCTAGTCTCTAGAAGATATACGGTAAGGGCTTACTAAGTACAGGTCTCGCATGGATTACGAAATAATCTCTCTCCGTGCTATAGAATGAATCAATGAAAATGTAGAGACTGTTGGAGAACCTTGAGCATTAGCCGCTGTGGTATAATCAGCGTAGAGTCGAAACTGAAAGCTTTTCGTATCCGATGTACAGATATGTATACAAACTATTACATCATGCGGGAGTTGTTACTTGAGTA
Source organism: Vitis amurensis (assembly GCA_037355405.1). Taxonomy (NCBI): domain Eukaryota; kingdom Viridiplantae; phylum Streptophyta; class Magnoliopsida; order Vitales; family Vitaceae; genus Vitis; species Vitis amurensis. The sequence continues at coordinate 17,770 of JBAPGN010000627.1, read as the reverse complement.
TATTCAGCTTCTATCTCCGAATTATGGCGCAATCACTTACTCGCGGCGGTCCATTTTTGATACATAACTGTGCGATTGCAGCGTCTAAATAATATTTATCACTCTTCCAAATTCGATTGCACCTTCCTACTAGAGAAAAAGGTGGGTGGTGACTACATTTTTTCTGAAAGCACAGAAGATTGAAGTTGTATCCTGGGAAGGCATCATGATCAGAAGGAAGTGGAAGAATATGCGCTTGTGCAGGGCAACAGTCTCGGGAGCTAGAATAGTCAGATACGACAATTACCCACTCAGTGTCTAAAACCACGATAATTCGGGCGATATAGGATTTTCACTCGTCGTTAAACACACAGCTTCTCGAATAGCCGAGTTTCCTGAAGCCAGACAAAGAAGGTTAGTGAGCAGGCCACCCATCAATCGATCTCGTAACTTATCAGCTATCACTGATCCATAATGCTACAAACAGTAAAGTAGAGCAGAATATCTGCGAGGATAAGCTTCGACTGATGATACGAAAGCACCGAGATATCCAAGATCCATGATATCTGCGAGACACGTTGTCTACAGATGTACTACGCTGGCTAGATGCATGAAGGATAGACGCGGGCTTGGTCGAAAAAGTTCTGGGCTGAAGGCAGTTAACACTGTTGCTAGTTATAATAACCTCGGTAAATATTCACGTCCTCTCCGGCCCATCCGTCCGAACTATCCTGTTTTGATCTTGAATGTGAGATTCTTTTATACGTACGAGCCTCTAAAGACTTTACTAGAGTCCGGTAAACCTTCTAAACCTTTGATCGTCTATGTTTCTCTCAGGTCGAACACACAACCCCAATAGCCAATTTCCTTAATCTGCAATTTAGTAGAGAACAATTTTTTTGTGTTTAGATATCGTTGGCACTCATTGTTCTCTTCTCTATTAGTCAGTTGAAAGATGGCAAAGAGCACTGGAGCATCAGTGTGCAGCAATGATATCGAGTGCTATTATTTTAGTGAAATAGGTATGCGACTGGGGTGAAAGGTTATCAGTCATGTGTGGTATCTGAAGATAGAACCCAAAATTTAATTATCTACGAGATGTGACCTTTGCATGATCTGCTATGTTTGGCCAGAGGAAGGAGTTTGGTGATCTTGCAGGTACTAGTAAAACTGATCTGGGTGCTAACCAGAAGGTGGAGTTTGAGGTCGATGCTCCAATGGAAAATGGTACATATGAAGAACAGCCCGTGATCGACCAGAATGATTCACAAAGTATAGCAGCACTTAGACCAAGAAGGGAAATCCGGAGACCTATGAGGTATGTGGATTGTGTTAGTGCTAACATCACTAATCCTGTTGCTTTTGCTTTAGCAGTGGCTGAAGAGATAGGAAGGGAGGAACCAAGGTCGTATAAGGAGGCGATGGAAAGTAAAGACTCGAAAAAGTGGCTAAGTTCCATGGATGACGAGATGGCATCATTGAGAAAGAATCAAACTTGGGAGCTTGTGCCTTTGCCTGAAGGAGTGAAACCTGTTGATTGTAAATGAATTTTCAAAATAAAGGATGAGATTTCAGAGGATGAACCACCTAAGTACAAATCAAGGCTTGTGGCGAAGGGTTTTTCACAAAAGGAGGGGATTGACTACAATGAAGTGTTCTCACCTGTTGTGAAGCATAAATCTATTCGGGTCCTCTTAGCGATGGTAAGCGTTTTTAACTTGGAGCTTGATCAACTTGATGTTAAAACTGCTTTTCTGCTGGAAATCTAGAAGAGGAAATTTATATGAAACAACCTGAGGGATTTGTTTGATTCCTGAAAGCTGATCATGTTGTTTTTTGAGAAGTCCTTGTATGGGTTGAAGCAATCTCCATAGCAATGTACAAGAGTTGATGCATTTTTATGGTTTCTCATGAGTTTATGCGAAATCAGTAGATACGCTTGTTTTACTTTCTAAAACAATTGCCTGATGGTTCATTATTTATCTGTTGCCTCTATCGTGGATGACAATGTTTGCCCTTGCAGGCTAAGAATCGAGCTGAAATTAACAAACTGAAACGTTTGTTGATAGTGAAGTTTGAGATGAAAGATTGGGTGCAGCTAAGAAAATCTTAGGGATGAATGATTTTTGGAGAGAATGCAGATGGCAGGCTGTTGTATGTCTCCAGCAAAAATACATTGAGAAGTTTTAATGCAGGCTTTCCATATCGCGAATCACTCTCATCACACCGGTGACGTACTCCAATTAGCTCAACAATGTTTAATTTCGAACTCATATGTACATTGCCTACACATGAATTGAGGAGGTGGATGTACATGAAGACGGGGGGGGGGAGGGGGTGGGAGGGTGGGGGGGTGGGGGGGAGGGGGGTTGGCGGAAGGGGGGCTGGGAGGAGGGGGAGAGGGTGGGGTCACCCACCTCAGCCGTTGGGTGGGGTGGGGGGTGGGGGTGGGGGTCTCGTTTTACCATTCGCATTCTTGTGGCTCTCTAGTGATGGCATATGAGTAGCTTTAATGTATGTATGTGGTGCACTAGACCAGATTTCTTTTGCTGTTAGTGTTGTAAGCAGATTCATGAGTAATCCTGGTAAAGCTCACTGGGAAGCCGTCAAGTGGATTATGCGATATTTGAAGGGTTCAAGTAGTGTATGCTTGGTGTATGGAAATGGTGATGTATCTAGTGGATTGGTTGGGTTTACTGATTCTGATCATGGAGGAGACTCTCATGAAGAGAAGATCATTGAACTGTTTATTTTTCATCTGTTGGTGTGCTATTAGCTGGAGAGCTTCTTTGCAGCCAACAGTTGCTTTGTCTACAACTGAAGCGGAATACTATGTCCTTGACAGAAGGGGTGAAAGAAGGTATTGCTGGTTAAATGGTTTTCTTGCAGTTGGGTTTTGAATTTGTCTAGCCGGTTATCTATTTGTGATAGTCAAAGTGCTTTGTGTTTGGCAACAGAATCCTGTTATCTGAGAGGACAACCTATTGATGTTAGGTTGAACTTCATCCTGATGTGATCGAAGAAAAGTTATTTCTCATTGAGAAGGTTGCCACGGAAGTTAATCGCAGATATGTGATAAGCCAATTACCTACTGAAAGTTCAAGCATAGCTTGGACTTGGTGAATGTTTGCAAAGTTTGAGCTTGAGGCCCTTCGGGGCGTAGCAGATGAGTAGTTCTATATTCTGAATTGAAAGAAGAAAGAAAACTCAATTCAAGGTGGAGAATTGTTGAGTTGAATTGATTTTTTTCTTTGTAATATGTTGAAGCTATCCTTGTAAAACATGGGCTAAGGCTAAATGGGCCGAGTCTTATTGTTTTAAATGGGTTTTAGGGTTAGGGTTGGTATATGATAACTAGAACTCTTGTAAACTCTATAAATAGGTGGCTTGGGAAAACATATGTAAGTAAGAAGGTGCATGAGCCGTCTTTCAATAGTGAAATAGAATTGCTCGCTCTCTGCCCGTGGACGTAGATCACTTTGATCGAACCACGTAAATCTTGTGTTTGTTCTTGTGTGATTGTTTTCTTCCATTATTCCGCGATTCTATTGTTTGCTCACTTAACAAAATTAAACTGGGTTCTTTCACTTGCAATGACATCTAGTTGTTGTTTTAAGTCCTTAATCTTAAGAGCAATGTCACGATGAGAAGCAACTTGCTTGAAACAAAAGCAAGGGGAGGGAATGCAGGAGCTTACCTTATTCTTAGACATGGAAGCATTTTCAGCTCCCTCCATCTGTAATTGGAGAAATACAGTGCTCACTCATAGCACGTGTCCATTTGGTAGGCCATGTCTTTTTCAGCCTCTCCAACCAACCTTGGAACGATTTCTTCCTTCACTTGTCTGCGCTTGCGTCCTCAAGAACTCTCGGACGATCGGAGTGTAATCTGTGAGGCTTTGGAATTTCGCTTCAACACCAGACCAGAGTAAGTTCATCCACGAATCTATTTGTCCAACGAAGCCAAGCGGCGTCAAGACGATAGAAAGAGGGCGTGAGCCATAAGGGTGATGAATGAGGCGAGATTTGATGATTAAATTAAGGTGAATGAAGCATGTGAAGAGAGCTGCTGGATCTAATTAACACTGATAAGAGGCACAGCCCATACAACCGAAGAGTCTGACTCATCATAAAAAATTTTCTTCAGAAAAAGGAATTTTGTTAACAAATTTTTTCTGACTTTCTCCCTTTCCCTCTCTTATTTTATTCACTTTCCCTTTCTCGTAAAATTTGGTAAACTACGCCCTTGATGCGTTGTCCTTTTCCATGATTTTCAACACGATTTTTTGAGTTCTTATACTTTGTGTAACGTTATCTGTTAGGTGAGATTACAATAAAATAAGTCTACCAGGAAGTATGAACATCTTGCTTTCCTTTAATCTCATCTTTCATGCATGTATTGGTCAAATTTGATCGCTTTCAAGAGAGCGTGAAACTATAAATTAACTATTCCAAGTTGAATTAATATTATAGGTTATTACAATTTCCCTTAAAATAATTTGATTGATAGTCTGACTAAATTGTTGCATTGAGCAGCATGACCAATTTCAATGTCTGAAATGAATCTCACAGTGTTTGATGACTTGACAAATAATGTCATTTTTCTAATTATTCTTACAAGTAAATATATATATATATATATATTATATATAATATATATATATATAATATATATATATTTATAATATAATATATATATATATATAATATAATTTTTAAATAAGAGAAGAGATCCATTAACTAAGGTAGCTTTTCCCTAAAGAGGATTTATAAATTTATTTTTTTGTCAAAATTCATGATATGATTTTTTTTTTTCTAATTCTAACTTTCTTTTATGATTATACAAGTCATGACCGTTTGAGGTAGCTAAAAATTCCAAACAATTGTTAAATTATTAATTCATTATTGTTTCTTCCCATTCCAAGTTTTGAAAAGAATTTTAAAAGATGTTCGACACTTATTAAAGTTTTTTATTATTGTAAAAAAATTAATATGAAGAAAATAATGTGATATTTAAATGAAGAGTTTGATTTTACAGTGGAAGCATGGAGTTTTATGTTTTTTTAGAAATTTAAACAAAATGTTTAATTTATTACTAAAAGGAAAGGAATAATAATATGTAAAATAAGAACAAATATTATTTAACGAAAAATAAATATTATAAACAATTGGGTTTTTAACTTATGAAAATATTGATTGGAGTGGATTTTTTTATTGTACAATTTTTTATGTACACTTTTTTTTTAAAATTTTTTTTATGTACAAATGAAAATATATATTTGATTATGTACAATTTTTTTTATTGTTTCTATTATATCATTCTATCCTTTTGAAACTCCCTTGATTATTTAGATTAAGAATGAATATGGATGTCTAATTTGCCTTGAACACATTCTTTGACAAAGATGCAATGAAAATATCAAATTGTAATAAACTATTAAAAGCATCCTTTGCCTGATACATCTTTTGTGCCCATTAATAAAATAAAATAAAAAACTTTAAATTTCTTTGTTAGCACAAGGTGAAAGAGGAAGACTCCCCAAGATAGTTGGACTTTCATTATTTATTTAATATAAAGAGATAAATAAAACTAAAATAGCCTTATAAATGAGGTGGATATTAGAAATATGAGTGGTTTTGTCTCTTTAGTTTTAGGAGTTCCAATAATGAAAATTTTAAATCTAATATTAGTTCGGGAGTTCTTATCATTAAATTCCTTATTTAATATGAAAGCAAGACAAAAATAAAAATAAAATAGCCTTACCAATGAGGTGGATATTAGAAATATGGGTGGTTTCGTCTCTTCTGTCTTGGATGTTTCAATAATGAAGTTTTTAAATCTAATATTAGTTAGGGAGTCCTTATCATCAACTTCCTCTTTATATTTGAGAAAATAACTAAGATGTTGAACTCTTAATCTCTCCCAATTGTATAAAAAATATGCGTACAAATGGTTTTTTTTTTAAAATATTGAAAAACTATTCCATCACTTTATTGTTTAGTTGCTTGTATGGATCCAAGGGTTAAGGTTAAAGGTATAGAAAACATTTTATTCATAGCTACTTGTATGAACCAACCATCTGAACTAGAGGGTAAGATATACGAACAATTAAACAACTTATATAAATAATATGAGAATAAATATGGTAGTGCCTCTTCAAGTACTATAACTCCATCTACATTTGGAAATGATTCATTCTTTATGCAATTAGCTAAGGGAAAGTGACAAGTTGGTCCTTCAAGTACGTGTGATTTTTCAAAATATTTAGATACTGATTATTGTTCACACATATCCCCTAATGAAGTAAAAAAATTTGATATTATGAAGTGGTGGAAATCTCATGAATTCACTTTTCCTGTACTATCTAAAATGACATGTGATCTACTAACCCCATCGGTGTCTATTGTAGCATCAAAATATGTTTTTTCTATAGTTGGAAATATAATAGGAGATAGAAGGACAACTCTTGCAGCAGAGATGCTAGAAGCCTTGATATGTTTGAAGGATTGGGAAGATGGACACATGAGACTCCAAACTTTGGAAGATGAATTTAAAGAAGACCTCGATAAATTGGATCTTAATACAGACAATGATGTTCAAGAGATTGATGACGATTGTAGATGAAGAATGAAGATGAAAACAAAAAAAGAATGAAGATTGAATAAGAAGACAAAAGTGAATATGATAATTGAATATGTTGTTCGTTTCTTTTAAATCTATTAAATGTAGCTAATTTTTAAAGATTGAGTAATGTATATGATTGACAGTTGGGTGGATGCCAACCAAGTTGAGATGTACTCAAACTATAGTGATGCAATTCTCAACTTTATTTTCTCTCTATTTTTTCATGTAATTTGTTGGAATATTGAATAAAAGAATTATTACCTTTTATATTCCATTATTTTAAATTTATTGTAATTTTGATAAAAATAAAACAAATTGAAATATAAATTTTTTTACTATTTTAAAAAAAATTATATTTCTATAAATTTTACAATACAACTTGATAAAATATAAATGTTAGAAATGAAGAATTAAAATTATTAGAGTGTTTAAAGAGATTTCATTTCATAATGAAAAAATTTAAGACAATTGACTTACAAAATTTTAAATTAAAAATTTTAACAAAGTGAATGGCCCATGGAGCACGACTTGCTAGCACGACATGACCTGACACGATTGGCCCGTGGGCTTATTGACCATGTCGGGCCACCTATTTAGCATGCATTGGCCGGCCCAACCCAGCACGATTTTAAAGTGGGTCGGGCTGGCCCAACATGTTGGCCCGTTATTTCTCGGTAAACAAGGTCAACATGGCCCATTGGACACCTCTAATTTAACCAAGCACTTGCATAAAAAGCTCATTGGTGCAAAGTAGTCTAAATGATTTGTTTTTGTCAATCCAACTTTGGTTTCAAAAAGTAGGATTAGGAAAGGCAACCAAGGAAAACAAGTCAAGGGTTATAGCTAATCAACTAAAGAATGCGAAGCATGTTCACTATATTTTTATTCCATACAATCTAGAGTAAACATTTTCAAATGTTAATGTTATGTATGTATGTTACATTTTGATATGCTAATTTATGTATAAATTTAATCAAAATAACAATTTTTTGTAGTTTCCATTGGATCTTAGTGACACTAGAGATAAGGACAATGACCGCATTCTACCTTGACCCAATGTTCCATCAACCATGTGATGATTTTAAGGAGATGGTTAATATGTAAGTGTGTTCCTTTTCATATTCGAATAGAATATGTACTATTTGAATAATATCATCTCCTTCATGCAGGGCAATGTGTGGACCCGCATTTTTCACGTGCGCCCACCTCGACGCAGTAGATTAGCTTTTTTTTTTTTTGTGAAAAATTGATTTTTTTGAAAAAAAAGTTGATCGCCACTTTTTTATTTATTTTTAAAGGAAATAAACAAAATAAAACCCTAAAAAAATGACTCATATTTTTGAAAACTTGTCTTTGAAAAACAAACCCGAGTCTAAGTCGGGGATCAGGTTCTATGGGAAGGTACCTTTAAAGGCTAGCACCCTCTAAGACCCTACCAACAGTCTCTACCTCGAAAGTTTAAAGGAGTGGCCTTAACAGTCTTGATTATGATACCTAATAGGCTAGTGATTTTAAAGATGGCATGAACAAACACAATAAAATTGCAATAAAGGAGAGTTAGGGGCGTACCTGACCCCTCTTCAAAGACTATATCATAAAACATATAATTTAGTGTAGAAATCTATCACACACATGGTGTCTTATCCAAGGAAAAATTAGGTATATATGCTTAAACACCCTCAAAGAATTCACATCATGCATGATTATGTCGACATATCTAATGTTCAATAGAGTTTCTCGAAAAAATAGAGAGGAACGTGAAGCGTACACTGTATATGCAATGATGATATCCTCTATGGAAACAAGAGATTCAACTCAATAAATACGAAACAAGTTCAGTATATCATCAAGGAGATAAAAATCAACATGATCAAGCAAATGAATTATTTGCAGTGTTATGAAGTACGGCCCAACCATAAAGCCTAGTTGACTTACATTGAATGACCTAATGATATCCATTGTTTTGGAATCATGAAGTTGTTTCATGCTTGGGAAAATCAAGAAAATCGATCTGAAATCGTTGTGCGGAAGTAAAAATGTAGCAAAAAGGGATCGTGTTGAAATTCTGATTTTTATTTGCCTACAGAAGGTCTAAAGATGATTCTTTTCAAAAGTTGAGATGTTTAGTTGAACAATGGTTCAAAATTCCAATTAACAAACCAATAAAAGTTCCGCAATCAAAAGAAGCGAATAGATGGAGGCGAAAGATGGAACGTTGGCCAGGGATAGAATGCGCCCTGTGAGAATATCCGAGAAGAGTGGATGTCAGTTCCGGATAAGAATTGAGCGTGAGACATTCGAGAAGTGGATGATCTCGCCAGATAGAATGGCAGCTGCTGAGACATCGTGATTGTATAGGATAATCGCGGAAATATAGAACGCGGCTGTGGATCCGTGTAAAAAGTTGGTTTGTTCGATAAAATGCGCTGTTGGACCCGGGTAGTAATGGGATACACGGTATTAATATGGTGACATGTTGAAGATCATCCAAGGTGGAATTGAGTATCGCCGGATAGATAATGGCGGTGTGAGAATATCGATGAAAGTGGATGCTGTACCCGATAGAATTCGGCTGTTGGACATTCCGGTAGAATGGGATATGTCCGGATGAATTGCGGCTATGAGACTTCCGACGGTGAATGAGATGTCGCCGGATAGTAATACGGTGTGAGACATTCCGATGGAACGTGTGATGATTGTCCGCGATAGGAATGCAGGTGAGACTCCGGGATGTAATGGAGATGCGCCGATGATATGCGGTTGTGAGATATGGGTGGAATGATGTCGGACCAGGGGATAGATTAGCCGGCTTGGCATCCGGGTTGAAAGTGAGATGTTGTCCGAGACATCAGAATGGCGACTATAGACATCGGGTGAATAGTGGTTGTTGCCGGAATAGAATTACGGCATGTAGACATCGCGGTGCAATGGGATAATCGGGCGGATAGATGGCGGGCATGTGAGACAGTCCGGGTTGAAAGCTCGGATGTTGTCCGGATCAGAAATTGCGGCTGTTGAGACAATCCAGTGGAATGGGGTATACTTGGGCTGGATAGACAATTGCGCTTGGAACATCCGGGTGAATGGGAGTCAGTTTCCGGAATAGAATGCGCGGCGTGGAGACATACCGGGTGAAGATGGGATGTTGTACCGGAATCTAAGAAATGCGCGAGCTGTGAGTACATCCGGGTTGCAAAGTTGGGATGTTGACACGGAATAGAAATTGCGGCTGTTGAAGACAATCCGGCTGAATGGGATACTTCGGCCGTAACAATAGAGAATGGTACGCAGACATACGATAGGAATAAAAGTGGATCGTTTCCCGCACTAAGATGAGCGATGCCATTAACTAGAATCTCCTTCTAAGAACTTATGGGTAACCTCCTTGCATCACTGTTCTAACTCCAAAGAAAACCGTTATTTACACAGCCTTTTCAATTGCCCAACTTTCTCGGATAAACTGTCAATGTCTCCTAGTCCGAAGAATACCAAGTAAGAAAGGGAAGAAACGTAGATAACAGACATCGCAAAAAAAAGCGGAGAAAGAAAAAAAAGAAAATAGGGGTAAAGACAGATATCTGTGGATATTTTAAGTTAGTATTGGGACCGTAATGAAGAGCAAGACCATTCAGCGCCATTCCAGGTAAACTATTATTCAGATGCTTTCAAAGTAACAAAGCAAAAAAAAGAAGATTAAAAGCACAATATGCAAAGCAAATCGAACGAAGTTCTCGAATCAAATCAATTGGCCCTTTGCGTTCCACACTAACACAGCAGAAGACCTTTCAGAAACTAAGAATTTCGAGAGTTAAACTAAATGTGAGTGGCAAACAATCTGGAAAATACCTTTGCACGTTTTCCTCTCTAATGCTTGTTTCTGGCTGCATGCAACTTTTCTCACTGAGAAAGCTGTGCTCCGTCCTGCAATCTTCTTCCCCCATCTATGCTGCGTTTTAAGTCCTTTCTACCTTCTACTGCCTCATCTCAACGATCTCATCATGGCTCCCTTTTTTTTCTCCAATGGTCCCTCCCTCCCTCCTTTTCCTCATCACACATTAGCATTACTGCTTACCTAGAAAATCCTATAAGCTCCCTAAAAAAAAAGGCAAATTCTCCTTATCTCCTCTCTGTCTGTTTTCCTTATATCATTTTTTAAATCTTACCATTCAAAAGGCAATCTTCCATTCAAATTCCTCTCCAAAAACTTCCAAGAGGAGTCCACTCCTTAACACTTCCAATAGTAGTTCCTTGCAAAAAACATCGAATTTTTGAAGTTAAAATATCGATAGGATAGATAAGTAAGAAATAATAGGAAACGGTAAAAAAATAATATAGAATAATTAAAAGTTAAGATAATATAAAGAGAAAACAATAAAAGTGAATGATATACACAAAACTAAACTAAAATAAAAATAAAATAAATAATAAACCAATAACAAAAAGGCCGAGCCACAAAGCCCATGATAACCATGCAAGTCATACAAGTCACGCTAAAAAGTTGATGTCTCAGTGTGTCTAAATTGGGCCTAAGGACAGTTGCCAAATCGGCCAAGTGTACCTAAAAAGCTATCCTAAAAATGAACGAAAAAAGCCTTAAGTCCTAAATTAGGCTGCCCGGTCACAATAAGGGTCAGATAATCCCCTTAACCAAGTCTTCCGAGGCTGACTCAGTAAAAGCGGTACGTGCATACGATTAGGTAATGGCTGCCAACCAACGAAATACCGTGCGAGCACTGAAAATTGAAATTTTAAAGAAATGTGATATAAAGGACAAAATTGAGGTCTACAATATTGCCCCTCTCGGTAATAGATCTCGAGCTAAGAATCGAGTAGAAACATGATAATGAGCGAATGAAGTAACTATATCGAAGAACTAAAGAAGGCCAGAGATTTGTCTTTCAACATGGAAGAGGTTAAGATCAAAGATGGAAGGTCTTCAATGACATGGATGGAACAACTCTTGCAGGGGATAATGACAATAAAGAGAAGGTATTGACGAGTAGCACAAAAAAATGAAAGGTGAAAAGGATGACCAAGTATGATGAGAGAAGAATCTACCGTTCATGATATAAGAATGAATGAACTCTGCGCCTAAATTAGGATAAACGACTCATAGTTGAGCTCATGCATCTAAATGGGAAAAGGAAATATTTTGGCTCAAATGGGAAAACCACTCTAGGTCGAGAGCACTGCTCTAAATGGGAAAGAATGACTCGGCGAGTTCATAATGAAAACGACTCTAGTCCCAGAGCTCTGGAGCTCTAAATCGAAAAAGAGATTATATCTGGAGTAAAATGGAAATGACTCTAAGTCTAAAATAGAATAAAAGACTTAGGTCATGAGCTCAGGCTCTAATTGGAAAAGACAATGACTCCGTGTCAGATGGAAAACGACTCTGGGTCGAGTACTCTGGCTTATAAAGAATGAATCTGCGGTCAAACAATGGAAAATGACTCTTTGGAAATCGAGATCTGAGGGCTCTAAATTAGATAGCAATCAGAAGTTACTTTCCGACTTCTAAGATGCGGTTCCGTGACGGCCACTCACAAGTGGCGGTAGAAGATGAAACGACAACTCTTCAAGGATGTTGAATGATGCAAAAGACTTCCGGGCGTTGAGCTTAAGGTCGGGGGCTATGAAGACTACATGGGTTCATGATGCATGAGTATTCAGGGTACGATGAATAGCTCAGGGCTATAGATGAATGAAGACTCTGGCGGTCATGATCATGAGTAACTCGGCAGGATTACGATGAACTAGCTATTAGGAACTAGAGTTTGGGCTTCTATGATTTGATCGGCAACGAGAATGCGATCGCAAACTCAGGTCAAACACTCCATTGGGCGGATTCAAATTTGATGAAATGCTCAGTAAGAGCTAGAAAGACTCCGGGTTCTATAGGAATGATTATTCTCGGCTACCAAGGCTCAGGCCTAAGGGAAAAGGATTTAGCTCAGAGCTATAAAGACTCAGGTCTAGAAGAACGAGATAGCTCAGGGACTACGAGGCACAGGGCCTAAAAAAAAGATTACTTAGGACTACTAGCTCAGGGCCTCAAGGAAGAGAGTGCTCAGGGCTAAAGATTCGGGGTCTAGAAGAATGAAATACTCAGCTACGAGGTCAGGGCGTTTAGAAAGAATTAATAGAGCAGAAGACCAACTCGAAAGTGGACATGAAATTTAAATTGTCAACCAAGTACTCAAAATGCAAGAGTCGGACTACTGAAACAAAGGTAAATATTGCCCCGAGTATCCAGGTGCTACATACTGAAACAACGTCTATTCAATCATCTGCTGAATCAATGGGTCAGTAGGAACCGATACGTGCACAAACAAACCTTGAAAGTCAAACTGAAGGGGCCTCTGTGTCGAAAAAACTACTAGTCGGACGAACTCAAAGCAAATCTCAAATGTGTATATAATGGCTATCTAAAAGCAAGATCTCAAGTCGCAAAAAAGTACTAACTCATCGGATACCCAATATGCAAGGTAACACAGATGACGATAAACAAACAAATCCATCTCATGAAACATCTACTAAAGGATTCCACCTATGTCCCTCAGCGTGAAACTCTGATGTGGATTCATCTGATCTCAACAAAATGCCATATAGGGGATGCCTGACACAATCAATCATCGGAAGCTCTGGAGCTAGCTCTCAATCTGAAACCAACTGGCACCATGGTCCTAGTCTCAAGCAATATCAAAGAAAATGGGAAAAATATGCCCCAGTATAATAATCCGATATTCAAGTCATGATCGTAAACATACCGACACTTAATCATTTCCATCACTCATACCACATGCCCAAACCCAAAATCTACGTCAGAAGAGGGAATGCCCCAAATCTGAATGCTAGATGTATGCATAAAAAAGGACTGTCAAAATCTACCAAACATTCTCTATAACATGATAAAGTATGTCCATCGCACAAAATAACAGATAGACACTCTCCGGAAGAAATGGGGAGAAATATGCCCCAGTAGTGAAATCATATAATGCCAAACACCCCAAACATGATCCAAACATCAGATCAAATACTGTCCATCAGACACTCAACAATAACTCCGCTAAGATGCAGAATTGAAGTACTCGACCAATGCACCTTCAGAAGGAGACACTCTAAATCTAATTTCAACATGAATAGCCAAAATGATGTAGGAATTGTAATCCATTCAAGAGTAGAAACCAATGATTGATGAATCCCTAAACATAACATCTGTAAGAATCTAACGGTAACCTCAAAATCGGGGAATATGCAACAAGAGTACAAATTGCTGCCAACAATTCTTCATAAAATCGAGAACATATTAACGACAATATTCAACCCAATCTACAAAAGTCTGTCCACGTGAAGACTGTCAAAGATAACGCTCTATTCGTCGCCTCATGGTGTCTTTAAGACATGACGTTAAACGTAGGCAAGTTGATGGTTGATTGAAAAAATGAAGGAACTATGCTCAAAACCCATATGATCAAAGCCATACCCTCTGGACAAGAGTAATGCATAGAAAAATCTCATGAGTCATTGATTAGAAGTAACCAAAAGGATTGTCGATAAGGAATGAAGAGAAAGATAAATGGTCAAACCATAGAGTAAATATGTGGAATTATGTTAGAAGGTATCAAAATCCCAGTAATGCGTATCAATATCTGTAGGGAATGAATAAGTGAACAAAGATCGTGGAAAGACGGTTAAGGGATGCAAAAAGCAAGAGTAAGATGGACATGTGTGATGATCCAACCTGGTAGTACATAAAGGAAAATCATATCACCAATGATGGAATGGTGGGTAAGACAATGATCCGGAGGACCCTATAAAACAGATTACTCATCTCTCATACCTAGTATATAACAACATGGATCAAGAAGCACGTAAGACTCTGATAGACTCTCATATGAACCTCGACACTCCAAATGCTTAACAAGAAGTGTTCAAGGAGTGAAACTATAAAATACCTCCTTCAAAACCCACAAATACAAATATTTACAAAAGCACCTCAATAGGGTGCATAAAATGCCCAATGGAGAGGGATACCATTACGATGAGCAATATCATTTGCCGTCTTTTTTTTTTTTTTTTTTTTTGCGCATGCTCTGCATCTATCAATAAACAAACCAATGGGAACATTATTACAGAATAAACTAAACTCTCTCAAATCCTGTATGATAAAATGAACCCTGTCCCATGACTATAACCTCTAAGCCAAAAATCTGCCAATCAAGTCAAATATGGAAATGAATATAGATGTGATATGACTTGCCCTCTTTGCACTAAGACGTGAAGAAAGAATCATTTAAACCGAGAGAGAATAATAAAGATGAAGCAAATAATGCATAGAGACAAGAGTAAGAATGAATATGTGGTGATAATAAATAGACACAAATTAGCTGTGATGAGAGATGGCTACAATGAGAAGATAGACCTTATAGTCAAAGTCATGAGACTTCTAGCAAGCATTGATATACATTAAGGGCCCCAACCCAGAGGTATAGAAATGGTAATCAAAGCTATAAGAAAGAAATAAGGCTATACAACACGCGAGAAGCTCAACTGGGCTAAGCAAGGATTCTTTATAAGGTGATAAAGTTGAGGCTAACATAATTGATTGGCCACCCACTTCTGCGACCAACGGTACTTTCAAAAACATATATCTTCTTTTGTGATCTAGCATTGTCAGGCTTCTGAAAATCGTGGTTTCCAGTCTAAGTCTGTCAACTAGCAACCCTTTCTGGATAACTCATCGGTATAACACTAAGGTCCACTCCAACTAGGTCTAAACTACTCTAGGGTCTCCATCAAGCTTAGAGAATCCTCAAAACTAATTACCCTTTTTGCCAATGGTCTCAGGTTAATCTCGTCTTGCAAGGGCACGAGCATCTTTCTCTAGATAGGACATGAACATTGATCTGCCGCTCTCAATTTCACTCTCATCTATTACAAGGTTAAGTCTGATCAAATCGATCCTGAACCACTCTGTCTCAGAATCATGCTGTTTAAACGGCTACTTCTAAAGAACATGCTCATGTCTCAATGGCAAAACAACCTCCATACATATATAGGAGTAATGGGTAGCTCCATTGTAGAGTGCGAAAAAGATGTGTACTGATGCCCACCAATGCAAAAGGAAGACTTCTCTGCCAATTCGAGAAGGTCTCAACCATTTTCCTCAAAATCTCTTTAATATTCGTTTGCGACGTCTATCTGCCCCGTTGGGTCTTTGGACCTATATGCTAAAATCTATGAATGTCGGCATGGCATATATCTCCTGCAACAAAAGTATCTACCTGTAGCTAGAAGTGCACCCCTCTAGTTTGGACAAATAAAACTCATGAGGGAACCCATATCGACAAATGATCATGTGATGTCAAATGGCAACCCTAGCAGATGCAACCTTGCATATGGATGCAGGGCTACACCCACTTGCGTGAAAAATCTTATGGCAATCCAGGATGAATCGATGCCACTGGAAGATTTTCGGTTGATACCTTCCTACATAATGCAATACCACATACTTTGAAAATGGCAGGCCGAGGTCAGAGCGTGTAAACTCTGATGACGGATGCCTATTATGGAGATTCACCATTGAATCTTCATTTGGCATTTCTGAACAAATGTACAACAATCTGTCTCCTAGTCATCCAGAAAGATAACCCCGTTCCTCTATTAATTTACGGCGCAGATGTGTCCTCCATATGCGACCAAAAATCTCCTGCATTGCACTTTTCTCATCACTCATCTCAGAGCTCGATATAAACTAATAATAGAAGTTACCTCAGGCAGATCGCATGATATAGTATATCACAAATCACTAAATCTAGTGGCCAATATTTCTCATGCTCTTCCGGATCCTTGGCAAGTGCTACCTCAGGTAATGTGCTAAGAGCTAGGGAACTGATAAGAATGTATGTGCCAAGGCTAGGATCATCTGAGCCTTCTGTCTATCCAATCAACAACAATAGGCGGGCAGACCTTAACTCAACACAATGAGTTTATGACTACATCAATCTGATATGTCCACGGAGGAAGCTAAGTTTACTCCCCCAAAGCATCAACAAGTCGGTTTTTGGCTTAGCGTGACATATCTCAATCATCAAATTCACACCAACAACTTAATAAGCATAATGCCTAGTTCACTGTCCTAGTCTTCCAATCCCTAATCTATTTGTAATACCAGAGAGTCACCAGAATCCTCCAATCTGTTAATTGCCCAAGTCTCCCAATCGTCTCTAAACAAGATACACGCTATACTCACTATGTTATTTCGTTCCGGCAGCGATGATCGACTATGAATGCCAACGACAGATTTCGGAATATTGTCTCCTTGAGGGGAACCAATAGAACAACTATCCATTACCCTAACTGATTGTGCACATCAAAGTCAAAGCACAATCTAGACTAAGGCCTAGTCATGAGCAAAAACTCCTCATCCGGAAAATCTCATCAAACTGAATGTCCTCAGAGTCGTTATAGTAGAGCTAAGTGATTGGCGACAATACTTCCTTTAATAGGATTCAGAAAAATGTATCTAAATATCGAACCTGTATCAAAGATTACGAGCTCACTCATCAAGTCTTACAGTCAAATGGCAATGTCTTCAAACAAAGTTCTCCAACGGTCTAAGGCAGGGATATCAAGATGCATCTGAATACTTCTCATTCAATGCCTCTAATCTTCCTGGTAGCCCAAACTAAGTGCTAAGCAAAAGGCGCTCAATTCATAAACTATCTCAAAGATCATACTCCAACACTCGTCTTACTCTAGGTAGTAAATAGCTCGGCCATATTCCTAAAGTCATCAATCTGAGCTAACATACATCCTTAGGCCATGTACTAAAACTTGCCAAATATAGAAAAAAGTGGAACGTGCTGGCGTAGAGAAGGCACTAAAAAAGAGGAGGAAAGCAGATTACCCATTGATTCTTCTCAAATTGCAAGCTTTGACAACATTCTCAAATCAATTTCCAAAACTGTGGCTGGGTTCTTCCTAAAAAAGACGGAAAAGATAGCTTCTCCACACGTTAATGTCTTGTTTAAATCTTGCTATGATCGATTGACATGTACTATTGTAAAATCTGGCTAGGAAAAAAAACAAAAAACTCCCTTTGAAATTCTTTCTTTTTTTTCTTTTCCCAAATATTTTTTGCACTTTTTTATCCTCCAGCGCA